>DVZN01001266.1:0-10502 GCA_018237365.1 Caria ino melicerta
CGGCGTGTATGTATGAAGAGAGTAATGAATGTGGAGGAAGCTAGGCATGTATGTAGGAGTCGTGACACTTGGCACTCAATACTCTCTGCCTACCGCGTGAAGGGCTTGGCGTGAAGATATGTATGTATGTTTGTGTAACATTAAACTAAAATGTAAAAAATGAAATGTGATAATGTGATAAAATTAATTATTACGTTATGGAAGAGCGAGAACACCTCACACAAGTATTTTCTACATACTTAGTAGGTTGGTCTCAACACTCATGTAGCAAGTATTGTTTGTACTAGTTACTGAAATAAACATTTTTTTTAAAGCAAACAGCCAGACACATTTTTTGGATGCCCATGTTATGGATAACCTTTTCAATAAATATTGTAGTCATACTAAAAATATCGTCAAGCCATATCCTCGATAGGGTCGGCACGTGTTCCGGTTTGGAGGGAAAGGCAGCTGGTAAAGTCACTTTTGCACGAGGCCTAACATCCCGGCCTCAGGTTGGCTGCGCATCAATACCACTTTTGGTATAAAGGCCGCGTGGATTTCTTACCATCAGGAAATCCGTGTGCTTGTTCGCCTTTCAATATAATAAAAAATACTAGCATACACCCACGATTAGCCGACGATATTAAGTCCCATGATGTGACGGGTGCCAAGTCCGGCCAATCGGGCACAAATCCAATCTCAGGCAACGTTATAGTTTTCAGATAAACTGAAAAAAACTTATAAAATAAGTTGCATGAACCAGAAATCGAATCCAGGATCTCTCGCAGCAAAGTCAGACACCGTCATCACTAGACCATAGAGGCGACTAGTTTCTATATCAGATGATATCGAGGTCGGCTACCTAATCTAAGGAATTTGACAAGGATGCCAGTTTTTACAAAGCAAGTGCCGTCGCAATTGTAGATTAGGTTGAACGTTACGATGTTTTCCTTCACCTTAAGAGCATTCGGAAAATGTACTTAAGTTAGAAAAACTCATTGGTAGATGGCGTGGTTCGAACCATCATGTCGATTCGAAATTCAATTTTCTTACTGGGAAGTTAAAAAATATTAATAATACGCAACAATTTAAGTTTCAAATCATAATGTTACTATAGCGGCAGAAATAGGTAAGGCGGTGAATCCCTATAACCCTATCTATCTAGCGACTAGCTACAGCAGTCATTTAATGAGAATTAATTAAGAATTAGGGTAAAATCAAATATTATTAAGTTTGTCCCAAATTATTTTAAAAGTCCTTTCTAGTCATTTGCTATCGATGCACTGAAGTGCAAAGGCAGTTGTTTAATTTACCTATTGATTGCTCATTGCTAAGGGTGCTCGAATGTTTCACGTTATTATACGCCAAGGGTGCATTTGAAGGGGAATTCTGTTTACAAAAAGTGTTTGATTTAGGGGTGCATTAGTTAAGATATTGTGCCTAAATTAAATTATATCTTTAGCTTTGCATGATAAATCACCTTTCGAAATAACATTATCTTTATTAAACTGTTTGGGGTAGAGTCTAATTATGTAATATATTTCATATTAATGAAATTTATTTTGAGTTAAGCTTGATTAATTTATACAAAATTAATTCTTTGAGTTTTTCTGGAAAACATTACGTTGCCTGGGATTGGATTTGTGCCCTATTGGCGACGGTCTTGTCACCAGTCACATTATCGTATCAAATATCGTTAGCTAATCGTGGGTGCATACTAGTATGTACCTCTGCCTACCTTTTTGAAGATATATGGACGTGACGACATTTAAATATAATAACTTTTTTAATATTGGAAGGACAACAAGCAGTCATATTCTCTGATGGCAAGACAAGTCATCTAAAGTCACCAAAGTTGGCAATGATGCTTACCTGAAGACCGGGGTGTTGGCCCTTAAGCAATAGTAAGTTTACCTGCTACCTTATCCTCCAAACTAGAAGACGTCAACGGCATGGACTGAAATTATGACGGCAGGAATAGGTAAGGCGGTGGTACCAAACCGGGCATGCCTCTTCGAAACTCTACCACCTAGTCAAGGTCGTGGTGGACAGTAAGCCTTTGCTCGCTTTTTACATATGAATTGAATGCGCTGCCTGCGAGTGTATTTCCGGAACGTTATAACCTAACCATCTTGGGTTGTTCAACATTATTCAACCAGAGTAAATAGGTTATTTCTAGGCTATGTCATATTATAAAACTATAGATGTGCTATACCCGTTTAATTTTTAATAGAAAATAGAAGGCAATTGCTTGTAATTTGCCAGTTTCATCCGTCAAAATATTTCCACCATTTTCTATCAAAAATGCCTTCCTGGGTTTACAAACCTTAAAATAATTAAACAACCCCGGAAAAAAAGGTTAATTTCCATTTTAAAGTATCATAAATTCACAAATTTGACTTTTTTCATTCAATTCAATTCAATTTTTTTGTTTATTGGACACCACCGAGATTACGGTGATTCTGCCAATGTCAGAGTTGAAAAAGTCACGGTATAAACTAATTTTTGCCTTGTATTCTTCACATTAACATAGTCCTTGTGTCGTCATCTCACTGTTAGTCGTCACTGTCAGTCTGTCTTGGTGCCAGGCAAGTAGGTGGCAAGCTTGCCTAAGCTTTTCAAGGGAGTTTTGGTGGCAACGAGAAAAAACATGATGCACTGATTTTTCCATGAACTCTTCATTTCTGCACGTTCACTGAACAAAATGACACAAAATGCCACCAATTTTGGCCACTTTACTCTGCATTTACACGAAATAGTGAATTTATGAATAAGCCCGCGCACATGTCTAGTCGCGATCCCGCCAAAACTCAATATTTTTATGTGACACCTCTTAATAGTAATATAATCAGCACTTTAAATTTGTAAATATGTCACCGAGAGGTGATATATTTACAAATTCGGGTGTGCGTGCGTGTCTGCGTGCATGCGAGCGTGCCTGTGTGAACGTGTATGTAAACCTCTCATAACTTTTGAACGGCTTACCGATCGGAACAAAATTGGTGTCATTTGATAGGATTTCTTCGAAGTGAGATTTTCAATATAATTCCAGTCGATTGACACGATCTACCCGTGAGTAATCTTAAAAATAAAATGCTGAAAAACTTTTTTTTAATAGTTTTTAAACGGCTTGGTTGACCGATTCCAAAAACTAATCAACTCTTAACCCCATGAAACTGCGTCTATTGCCACTAATTTCATAAAAATCGGTTAATGTGTACGTGAGTTATCGTTGGAGAAAATATAAAAAAAATACTTAGAAGTTTTTGGCAGAGTGTTTTTCTGTTATTATGAACTTAGTAAAAATTAAAAAAATTTGTCTAATGCCGTAAAATTCATCAAAGTCTATCAATTCGTTCGAAATATTATACTTTAAAATTGAAAAAAAAGTATACTTTCGTATTTGAAGGCTCAAAGTAGCTTAAAGAACATTTCGAGATGTAAAAAGCAAGCACTAAGTGGTTAAAATTAGTGCGAAGTTGCAGAGATGCCCCATAGGTTGACTCTAGGAGCCATCTTTGCAACATTCGTATTTTTTTATAAATATAAAGTTTTTGTGCTAGGCCAAAATTCTAAATATGTTATAACCGCGTTACTTTGGTGACACAAGTTGGTTGTTGGTAACAGCCAGGCTCTCGTATTTTGTTCTACGTTATTTTGACTTTGTGCGCATTTACATGTGTCGTTGACAAATGCCATAAGAAAAAATATTTGACATTTTGTAATTATAATGGCAGCACTAGCAAATTTTGACCAAAACTGTTTTTTAGCGCATAAAACTAAAGCTAGATAAAATAAAAAATAGGACAAGTATTTTAAGTTGAATTAATGTACAATTTCCGTAATAAAATAATTGACAAAATATTGATAAAAATATATTTTAAAAATATTCACATTTATAATTTACTATACTTTGTATATATTGTACCTAATTTATGTTTTGAACCAAACTACACTAGACTAAATATGGAGCCACGATTAGCCGACGATATAAAGTCTTATGATGAGACAGGTGGCAACGTCGCCATATCGGGTACAAATCTAATCTCAGGCAACGTTATTTTTTTTTCATACAAACGGAAAAAACTCATAGAACAAGTCTAAGCCCGACCCCGTGTCGAACCCAGGCGTGCATCAAAGTCAAACATTGACTACGCTCGACCACCGAAGCGATAACTAAAGAACCAGTACACCATTTACATCTAAATACCGCCAAATTTCACTCGATGAGTTTGGGTAAAGTTGCAACCACTTTATCTCAGAATCAGGAATTAGAAAATATGGTTATATTATAAAAAACACATGCAGTGTTTCACAAATACACTTTTTAATGTTTATTAGCCAACCGGTTTCACTTTTACAGCATCTTCAGGGCTTTATTATATAAACTAGCCTAATAATTTAAATAAACTCTTAAATTAAATTATTAAGCTATTTTATATAAAAATAGTTTAAATAAACTCTTAAATTAAATTATTTAGCTGGTTTATATAATATAGTCCTGAAGATGCTGTAAAAGCGAAACCGGTTGGTTAATATACATTAAAAAGTGAATTGTGAAACAGTGCAATTGTTTGTAAAATAACCAGATAAAAAGTACTTTAATTCTACGATTACCCATTAATTTCTTATTAATAATCAGATACAATAATATGTTTTAAAATCTTATTCTACGTATTGTAGTGTTCTGTTTGGCTCAAGCGCCACTCGGTAGTAAACCTCTGTTCTACCTAAGAGTCGTTTGAGCTGTAAAGGCCGAGCCGGCTATCAGCTATATATCATTGCGAAAAAAATGTTCGTTTAATTTCAAATATCCGGTTTTGGAGAAGGAGGCAATAGGTAACCGGGGAGACTTAAGTTCATGACCAAATCGCCCGTATATTATCCGAGGGTAGTGTCAAGAGTCTCCGAAACCAGCGTATGTATGAAGAAAGTAATGAATATGGAGGAAGCTAGACGAGTGTGTAGGAGTTGTGACATTTGGCACTCGATACTCTGCCTACCCTGTAAGGGACTTGGCGTGAATATATGTATGTATCATTACAGTAGTTTATTATTTATATTCAAAAATATAACTTACCTAAAAGCGTTTTTAGCAAAACATTTACAAAATGATGGATTTTCATCACTTTTATCCTCGCAATGTATAATGCCATCGCAGAGCCTTGATGGCATAGTTCGAGCCAAATAATCATAGCATACTGTTGTCCCAGGTTCATCAGAATTATCACCACAATCATCATTTCCATCTTTGAATAATGATTTAGAAATACATTTCCCATTACTGCATTTAAATTGACCAACAGGGCACTCTGGAAATTGGTAGGTATTTATTTTTCACATGAAAAAAGTATCGTCACGCCCATATGTCCTGTTAAGAGTAGGAATATGTACATACTACATAAAAGTATGGATCTACGATCAGTCAACGATATTAGGTCCCATAATGTGACGGGTGGCAATTCCGTCGCCAATCGGGTACAAATCTAATCCCTGGCAACATTTTGTTTCCAGAAAAACTGAAAAATCTCATAGAGAACAAGTTGCCCGACCCGGAAATCGAACCCAGGACCTCTCGCGTCAACAAACACCGACACCATTCGACCACACAATTTAGTCACACATTCACATTTTAGTAATAATTAAAAGACAGTTTTTGAGACAGGAATACTCTCATACAGTCTGTATACAGCTATGACATCAATAAATATATTATTTTCATCTAACTTTGCAAAGGAGATGAATTAATCGTCTATATATTTTTTATGTTTTCACTTCATAAATTCATTATTTAGGGGCCGATTTTGATTTGTTTTGTATTCAGAAGGATAATATGTTTATCAATAATTCTCATAGAAATTTTATGAAACAGGGTATAACTCCATCTTTGCAAGAGTAGAAAATAGAAAGTGTGCTGTTCAATTTAGTGATTTTGAAGTCAGTTTTTTTACAGTTTACTGTAAAAGAATTATTGACTTACACAAGATACTTAAAAATCGTATTAAGTCAGTATTATCGTCAGTAATTAATAATAGACAATTTGCTTTTTATTAAAAAAGATAAAGTTATTGCTTAGTTATTATTTAGGTATACATATTTACCACATCCCCTTTGAAACGGATCTACAGAGCAAATTTTATTTTTCTTTGCACACGCCTCTTTGGATTCATCACTTCCATCTTCACAATTGAGAATGCCATTACAAGTATTATATAATTCTACACAAAGTCCCCTTTGACATCGAATACCAGAACAACTCTCAATCCATTCTTCTGTAGTCGCTGAGAATAGCCTTTCTGTTAAAATCACATATGTTTTAGTTACAGTTTCATAATCACGAACACAATATTAAGTAAATAAATAGTAGTTTCTACCTTTAAACCAATTTATTTCATGCTTTAGGTTATCTATTCTCTGAGCTTTTATTTGGTTACTAGAATTACAAGGCTCTATATTTTCTTGAAATACAGCTGCTGGAAACCAGCCTTGACTAGAGTGACAACTGATGATTCCAGACCATTCACTGAAAATGTCTATCTAAAAGTAAGAGTCTGCTTAAACAAAGTTTTATAATATTAATAAGAATAATAAAACTAATTGACGATATTATAAATAAAGAAAAGTCTCACTTGACAAAAGTCTGTATTATCTTCAAAAGCAAAACATAGCATATTAAAATCACATTCATCCAATTTCTTCAATATGATGCTTATTGTGTTATTGTCTTTGTCTCTTCCGATAGAAATGCATGTGGCATTCTTATTATCATAATTATACCTGTCAAATAATAATATCATTTTATAGTATACATAATTTTTGTATTTAAATCACAAATAAAGTCTATACATACAAAGAAGTAACTATCATTGGTTTCACCATAGCGGAGTATGTGGCAGGAAATTTTAAATGTAACAGAACCACTTTTTGTAGATATAGTTCTTTTTTCGCATCCACTTGATAAACTTGTTCATATGGCCCTTTCAAAGTTTTGATTGTTTTATGAAATCCTAATATTACGGTCAAATAATGATGGCTTAACCTGCGATCGGAAAATATTAGGAACATAAATTTATTTTATTACAAGTTGAAAATAAACCACAAACAAAGTTACTTACAAAGCTGTTTTTAAACATGACTGGTGTACTAATACCCACGACAAATCGATAAGTACGCCAGTACATTTATAATAACCATCAACATACAATTGAGCTGTCCATGGCCACATATTATAAGATGGACTTTCAGCTTGCCGCTGAAAATGAATGGCTGGAGAAAGATCAAAATTAGTAAACAGAGCAGGATCACAAAAAACATATAAAGCCATACATGTTTTTGTTACATTTGGAATGCAATGTTCTTTGATCTCTTCTAGTTCTAATAAGGTTATATTCTTAGACGCTATATTATCTAAATCGTTATCTATGTACATGACTTTAATGTCTGATTTATTATCTATACTTCGTTCAATTCTTTTCTTGTCTTCAGAATTTGAATTAAGTAAATTATTTTGTTTCATATTTATATATTTTATTCGATGTCTATTCGCAGAGCTGAAACAAGAATTCAAATATTTAGGAATACAATAGCAATGTTTTATTTTAATTAACGCCAGGGCCGAGATCTGTAAGCTTCATTATGGAGAGTGAATGTTATTTTGTATTAAACATATTTTGTACTATTTTAAATATACTTTATATACTTAAAAGTTTCGAGAGATTATCTTTTTTTTTTTTCTTTTAATAATACAAATTATATGACGTCAATTTAAAAATATTAATAAAATAGAATTAAAACAAATTATTCTAGAAAAATTCAATTCAAAACAAATTATTCTAGAAAAGATACAATTTTTAACTGCGTTTTTATAATGTTTACATTGATATATTTTATGAAATAGTGGTCGTTAAAATATTCCTACCTGAATCCTAAGTATCGACAAATGTAAGTCGAATCTTCTTCTTGTATACTCCTAGGATAATTTTCTCGACATAAGATGTGCCAATTATTGTTATGTTTTTTTGTCAAATAACCTTCCAGGCGAACATCTGGTCGACCATTAATATCAGATACTACTTCTTTTCCATCCGAAAGCGTCACTGTAGATAAAAACCCTGATAAATTTCTAGTTATGGCAATAATGTTATAATCAATCAAATCTAATATTTTTATATTATACGTACGACAATCAGTTTCATCCTCTCCTAATGGACAGTGTATTTTACCGTCGCAAATATACTTTGCTTCTATACATACTCCGCTAAATTTGCAAAAATGTTCGTCTTTCGCACAATGAACTGAAAAAAAGTAAACGGAGATAGAGGCTGAAGTTTTTTTATGTTGTATACTTATAGATCTTAAATAATTAAGTCGTGTCTAGGATTTATATATATAAAAAAACAACAATATTACGAAAAAGTATGTGTTTTTTAAAACTGAAATAGACTAACTAGTTTTTAGCAGAATGTATACATTCAGTGTTTTTAATCACTTTATAAAGCCAATAAATTAAATCAATCACCACCAAACGCATCCAGATTGTTTGATTAGTACAACAGATATCAAATTTAAAAAAGACAATATTATTTTGAAGCTCTTGGCAGATTATTGTCTATAGGTTTTCGATATATTACTTATAATAATTAAATATGTCATCAATCTTGCATCAAAATCGGTTGAATCGTTCAATAAATACCGAATTTCAAAGATAAAATAAATTATTTATACCATACGGCTTGTAAGAGTAATTTTATTTTTCGTGCTCTTTTTCAAAAATAATCATAGGACTCAAAAACATTTAAAATGCACGTTTCATGTAATATTAATTGAAAAGTACGAAGAAGTATATTATACTTTTTAAGATTTTTTGAAATTTATGAATAAAACATTACTTAGCGTATGATCCAACACTCATCTCTACAGGACAACTGCTCTACCAATAATTAAGCTACAAAGCGAGCAATCGAATATTTCGTTCTAAAGGCGATTGGTATTAAATATCCATTTGAAATCAAAACAAGTGAAAAACAAAATATTTGAAATATATATATGAAATAACAAGTGAATTATGATTTTATTGTATCATGTATGCAGCAACTTACAACAATCCATTTCATCTTGACCATCTGCGCAATCGGATACACCATTGCATAACAGTTTTTCATCAGATGATATTAAATAATCTATACATGAACAATCAGCTTCATCTGTTCCATCTTCACAGTCTGCTTTATCATCACATCTATGTTTATATGGAATCATTTGTTGTATGCTATAAAATATTAAAAAAATGTAAATATAACAATAAAGTTGTTTTAAATCAAAAATAATAATAATAATTTGTTACCGTCTGCATTCAAACTCTACCGGAATTACATGTTTTTTTCTTATTTGTGCTGGGTGTAGCTCAGGAAACTTATTGCTTTCTTTATCATTATTTAAATCCAAATTTACTAAATTTTGTGTAACGTCTTTATCTAATGTTTCGTTTTTATTATGAGAATCTGACGTGTTTTCATTAGAAACACTTTTTAATGATATTGCAGAATGATTAAATACTTTGACTCCATTCATTTCACTTGAAACTTCTTCCATATCACTCCTTAAAACTTCAGAGCTTTTATTTGCGTGAATATTCAAATCACTAGACAAAACAGTTGTCGTTTCAGTATTAAACAAACTTCTTGTGGATTCCTGAGGAGTATTTTCAATTGTAACACTTACTGTATTTGTACTCGTATATATAGTTTTTTCATCATTTGTGAGACTATTGAGAGAACTTTCTGTTAAATAATCAGTTGTAGTTTGATGGATGTTGTTATTATTGGGTATTGTTTTTAAAAAATCAGTATTTGTTTCAACAGTTGTAGAAGTATATAAAATATTAGATAAAATACTATCTTGATTACGGAATAAGTTGATATCGTTTTCTGTTGTGTTTATTTCATTAGGTGACGTTATTTCACTGTGGTCAGTTGGTGTACTCAAAGTGTTTATTTGGAATGAATTTTCAGTGAATACTTCGTGTTTTAAGTTCTCTGATGATAGGTTATTGCATTCAATATTCAAAGTGGTAGACTCTAGTAGTGGCGGTAGTAATTTTTCAGATTTTTTAATTTTTAGAAGCTCGATATTTTCATCTTCTGAGACTGATTTTTGCAATTCACAATTTGTTTCATCCTCACCATCTAAACAATCAATAATTTTATCACACATCCTTTTCTTCGGTAAACACTTTAGAATTCCTGAATCGCATCTGTACCCTGGGCAGTCCTGTTTAGGTTGTATACTCGGCATTATTTTGGATGCTGTAATATTAAAATTAAATAGCTTTTAAACAAATTTATGGGTATAATGAAGATAAGTAATACCGGTCAGGAGATGCAGTATGTATTCTTTTTTTTTTTTTTTATAATATTGGAAGGCGGACAAGCAGACGGATTTCCCGATGGTAAGAAATTCACGCCGCCTATAGACACCAAAGGTGGTAATGGTGCGCCGCCAACCTGAGGCCGGGATGTTAG
>DVZN01001267.1:0-10502 GCA_018237365.1 Caria ino melicerta
AAATCGGACACCGACACCACTAGACCACAGAGGCGATTCAAACATTCAAAATTCATATATACATTAATCGACCGTCTCGCTGGGCGGGTGGTACTGCCGTTTGAATTATATTCCTGAGTCCCAGTATTCCAATACATAACAGTAGGCCTCCGTCACTTATTTATACCTACCGCGATAATTTGTACCTAGAGCTCCTAGGTGCAATTCAATCGAGACTGCCCAGTGCTTAAGAGTACACTTAGAACATTATCGCAAAGCTAAATTGTTTGATGTTACTATGCTTTTTCTATCGGACACCGACTACGCTCGATCACATAGGCGATCTGACATAATTCTTTAAAAATAATAATAATATTACATCTCAGGTGGCTCTTGTTACCTGTTTGGATCAAGGGCCGGATACAGCAATTTTGGGGACCGCACGCATTGTGCGAAGATTCCTTAGTATGTCGCCCTGACCACCGACGGTTTAATCATCAGATCCCCAGTGGATATACCTGTTTTTTATATTTATATTTTTAATGTTTTTTTCATGTTAATTGTATAAATATAGAAAATAATAATAATTGTAAACAAAGCAAATATTAATCGTTGTTATTGACCGAATTTGACTATAGCTTTGACCACCCTGCAGAAAACGCTCTGATATACGTGTCCGGATATTTTTTGTTCATATGTTCACAAAGACATCGGTATCCTGCATTGCATATTCAAAAAATACCCCACTCTTGAACGATAACAATATGTTTGCCCATTTCAAAACCTTCAACAAGAAATCTTATTTTTATGGAGACCTTAAAGTTTAGTCAGAAAATTGTATTTACTAAAATATGGAACTGAAAATTACTCCATGTCAATCGTGAGTTATTGTGAGTTACAAATGTCATGTTTATCATCTGTCAAATTTCAAAACAAAATACGTTAAAATTGTAAAACTATAATTGTAAAGTAATTATGACAAGTTGGAAATACAAGCTATAACGTAAATGACTCTTGAAAGTTAACCCAGGTTTTTATAATGTAAAAGTAATGCCTTAAATACTGCCAACAGAAAACGCTATGACATACGTCTCCGGATATTTTTTGTTCATATGTTTATAAAAAAAAAGTAAAAAGTATAAAGACATTTTAAAAGCATTAACAAAAAATATTTTTACGAAGACCTTAAATTTCCGCCAAAAAATTGTATAAACTGGAAACCACATATTTAAATAATTTTGAAGGCCTTATAATTGAAACTTCAAAAAATAGATTATTTTCGTTAAATTTACTGCACGATATCCATGTTTTCGGACATTATAATTTTTAAAATTGTTTGAAAGATTTCGATTTTTTGCGACACTTTAATAAAAGTTTAACTTTAAGAAAAGTACACTTACTTGTGTCACTTTAAAAAAGTGCACCTCCAAGTGTCAGTTTAAACCTAATTATATTCAGGATGCTGACTCTTCATATGGCCTTTTAAACTACAATTCTGAATGAAAGCCTGTCCACATATGTGACACCTATACCTTCTATCGTTGGTGTGAATGCGAATGTGATACTTAAGTGTCTTTAACCGAGGGTAGGATTTCCCGCACACTTTACACTTAAAATTCCTTTCACCAGTGTGAACCGGCATATGGTTGTTCAGGGCGAAACGGGTGAAGAACTTCTGACCGCAACATTGGCATTCGTATCTAGAAATAAGCAGATTAGTAACACTTTTATTTACAATTTAAAAATACGTACTAATATCGCGTAGTATTTATATTATTAAAAAAATATTAAGCAAAACAACAAAAAGAAATTTTGAGCCGGCAATCAATCAAAAGAAATGGATAAAACTGTGTTGTTTTTAGACCTACTAATGACATTATATTGAATTAATTAAATAAATCCATTTACGAAGACATTACCTCCTAGCAAGAGTCAGATTCAGATCAAACTTATATTTATATTAATATGTGAGTAAGAGAATAACTTTGTGCTCCTTTATACAATGAATACGCAGACTGAGGAGTGTATAATTTAACAAGATTAAGCTTATTTACTTGCCTAATTCTTATTGTAAAATTTTAAACATAAAAAAATAAAGTAAAGAAAAAAACAGGAAAAAAAAGTACAAATGGCGGTCTTATCACTCGAAGCGATTTCTGCCAGACAACCAAGAGAGACAGAAATAGTAACACAAACGGTTAAGTACACAAAATCTTTTAAAATATCATAACGGGAACATTCTTTTAAATTACATTACAAAAATAGAAATACATACAAAAATACAAATACATAAATACTAATACATAGATAAAAATAACATATAAGAAAAATAAATAGTATATATACATAAAAAAAAATACATAAGTAATAATCAGTTTAGTGAAAGATAATGAAGTTTATATGAAGAAGGAGTACAATAAGCTAATATTTTTATAAAATATGCACAAGAAAGACATAAAATTAGTAAAATAAATATTACGCACACTAACATGCATTTGATACATTCTGACACATTAAAATCTGGTTAAATGTAGTATGTGGTCAAACTGTGGAATGAGATTAAATATTTGTATATAAATACTCTTGATTTATGGCTTGGTTTAATTTGCTAATAGATACGTATTTGCATCATAATATTTTTTATTTATTACAATGCTGTCTAGTTTTGACTTCTTGGCAACCTCTAATTTTAAAAAACAGTAAAAATCGTACCTAAAGTCTTTAAAATGCTCTTTCCTCTTGTGTATTGTCAGCATACGTCTAGCGTCGAATACTTTGTCACACATATTACAAGGGAAAGACAGAGGTTCCTCTCCGTGGACTTCTACTAAATGTTTCAGTTTTTGAGGGTAGGTCATCAACATGACATCACATTTTGGACAATATATCCTACCTGAAAAGAAATCTTTATTTACAAATGCGATTTTTAGCCCAGGCTTTGGCTCAGGCTCCTGTGTAGAATAGTTTTGCTCAGGCTCCTGTTAAGTATAAATCATCTGCCTTCTTGCGAGGAGCTAAATTTGTCCGGATTGATATCATCGACTTACCTTTTACTGTCGCCACAACGTTAGTGCTTGCGGTTGTTCATCTTTAGGTTTGGAGGGTAAGGTGGAGGGTAAGGTAGTCGCTAGGGGTAAGGTGACCTGCCTCAGGTTGACACGCACAATAAAATTTTTAACAAGCGGGCATCTTACCATCAGCGCATCCATTTTCTTGTTAAGCTTCCAATGTTAAAAAAAAGGATACATACTACAATAAGGTGTCGAAAGGAGAAAGGGATTTATTAATGTATTATTAGCGTCCTGCCTCGACCTTGCCTAAGTAAAATATCTTTTCAAATTCTCATCTTTTCACCCATATTAAACACAAGTACTTTTAATCCTTACTCTCTCTCTCTCTGGCATTTGATGTTATGCATTTAAATGTAATGTGATTTGAATAGTTTCAAAACTCAGCGAATAGATGGCGACAAGTTTAAGAGTAATACTATATAGAAATAGCAACATACCTTTTTTATTATGTACTCTGTCGATGTGAAGATCTCGATTGTATGGTGCCTTGAATATTTTCCCGCAAGTTTCACATGGAAAATCACTAGTCTCGTGTCTCTGTTGGTGCATTACAAACCTCCCTTTATCGACAAAACCCAATCCACACGTTTCACAAACATAATTGCTATAATGTTCATTCATATGTCGATTTAAAGCGTGAAAATATGAAAAGCTCGCTTCACACAACGCGCAATTAATATTATCTTTCGTAAACTTAAACGGTAACAACATATCTTTTTGTGCGAAGTAATACTTTTTATTGTGTACCATAGTGATATGTTGACGAAATTTATCGAGCGTGCCGATTTTCGCGGTGCATAATCGACAATCGATTCTCGATAATTCGACTTTTAGCATCTTTTTGTGGGCTGACAGTTTGAACTTTTTGGGGTTGTGCTGTAAATTGTGGTCTCGTAAAACTTGCGGATCTGTGAAGTGTTGTCCACAATAGTAACAAAGAAGGTAGTTGTGTCGACATTTGAATGGACATACGTAAGAGTTTTCGATGACTGTCAATATGTTTATCTCTGTAATGTACGATGGGTCCCTTTCTCGCATGCGTTGTTGTAGAGTTGACATAGTTTCTGAAAACAAAATAGTTTTTGAGTTCATTGATTAAAAAACTTACCTTAAGTGTATTCCAATAGTACATCCAAATCAGGTAAACAAACATTGACCTTATCATGGACAAAATAGTGATGTACCACAACATCATAATAACGATTATATAATATCGGAATTAACTCTTGGTACATTTGTGAATATAATAATAGTGCACCTTAATAAACAATTTTACAGGAAATGTGTTTATAAATATTTATAAAAATTAGACAGAAATAGCTAATTGTGGGATTTAGTTATCTACATTGATGCGTTTTCAAGAACTATAAATATACAAGTTTTCACTTCCCACTAAGAACATTGAAAATGTTCAAAAGTGAGGAAGATGTTATTTTCACCCCGATTTAATAAAATCGAGTTACATGCACCTACAGAATCTAACTTTTGGTGCAAATCTTTAAAATCTAAACTACTACTAGGGTAGAACGGGGCTTAAAGGTCCGCGAGTAAAAAGGTCCACCATACGTATTTCAAAAACTAAACACGCAGCGGTCTTTTCGACCATACGAGCGAAGTGAAGTTGGCGCGGGGTGTAGAACGAAACATCGCCGGCAGTCGAGCGACGTCGCTAGCAGGAGTAACGCGACCGCGTCTCGGAATTGCAACGTAAGTAAATTTTTGAGTTTTTATTGTTTTTTGATTTATGATGTCCCATTCTGTTTACTACTTTCAAACTATGCTAAGGCATAGTTTGAAAGTATACGCGATTTATTGGTTTTCAACGTAGTGTTATTATATTTAAGCCAGTTTTAACGGATTTTTTTTATAACCTCTAAAAATACTTACATATGGTTGGGGCAAAAAGGTCCAGTGTGGACAAATAATATCTGTTATTTAAATACTTTTCTTGTTTCAGTATGCGCAACTACAAAAGGAAAACCGACCGTGGCACTAAATCTGTGGAGTTGATGCAACGTGCAGCAGATTTAGTTATCAATGAAAATAAATCGTTGAGGCAGGTATGTCGTGACTTCGAATTAAGTAAAACTTCCCTGTCGAGGTTTATTAAGCGAATGAAGAAGGATCCTGTCAATCTTACATTTGGCTATGGTATGATATTCAATGAAAAACAGGAAGATAGTCTCACAAAATACTTGCTAAAACTTGCACAAATTTTCCACGGTATAGGTCCTAAAGAAGTTCGTCGCATGGCTTACGATTGTGCAATTAAATATAAAATAAATGTACCGGAAACATGGCATACCAATAAAATGGCCGTTAAAGATTGGATGTCTGCTTTTTTGAAACGAAATTTTAGTCTCTCCATTAGAAAACCTGAAGCAACAAGTCTCAGCAGAGCTACATCGTTTAACAAATCTAACGTACAAGAATTTTATACAAAATTAGCAGATGTTATGGACCGATTTAAATTTCAAGCTTCATCTATATGGAATGCCGATGAGACAGGCGTATCGACTGTCACCAAACCGTCAAAAATAGTCGCTGCAAAAGGAAAGCGAAATGTTGGATCAGTAACTTCAGGTGAACGAGGAACTAATGTAACCCTATTAGTAGCGGTTTCAGCTATAGGTTCATCGGTACCACCTATGTTTATCTTTCCTCGCAAAAACTATAAAGACCATTTCGTGAGGCCTGGTCCTAATGATAGCATCGGTGCTGGAAATGCTAGCGGTTGGGTAACTAATGACGAGTTTTTCACGTTTGTGCAGCATTTTATCAAACATGTAAGGCCAAGTAAAGAATCGCCTGTCCTGTTAGTTTTGGACAACCATTCTTCTCATTAATCAGTACCAACACTTGATTTAGCGAAAGAAAATGGTGTGGTTATGCTGTCGTTTCCCCCACACTGTTCCCACAAACTACAACCTCTTGATGTATCCGTATTTGGACCTTTTAAAAAGTTTTTATCTTCAGCTCAAGATGCATGGATGCGGAACAATCCTGGAAAAACAATGACGATATATGATATCCCTGGAATCGTCCGTATTGCTTTACCTTTGGCACTGACACAAAATAATATATTGAGTGGATTCGAAAAAACTGGCATGTATCCATTCAACAAAGATAAATTTGATGATTCTGATTTTGCACCCAGTTACGTTACAGATCGTCCCAAAGAAACTGAACATAATGAGTCACAGCCATCAAAATCGTCAGCTCCTTTATCAACAATATCGTCTAACACACAGCATTCAACGTTGTTAAACCCGCAGCCATCAACATCATCCGATGCACAGATTTCGATTAGTCCACAAGGAACTTTTTCACCTGAAATTGTACGACCGCTGCCTAAAGCTGGACCACGAAAGTCATCTATTAATAGAAAACGCCGTAAAACTGCTATTTTGACGGATACACCTGAAAAAGAAAATCTACGGAGAGAACAAGAAATTTCTGATATGAAAAAGGCTACGAGTGGAAGCAAGAAAGGCAAAGCAAAAAAAAAAGTTGAGCAAGTTGAAAAAGCTATTTTGCAAGATGACAGTGATTCCAACAGTGACGATGAATACTTCTGTTTAGTTTGCTGTGAAAGTTACAGCGACAACGTTCCAGGTGAAGGTTGGATTCAATGTCATCTTTGCAAGCTATGGGCCCGTGAAAAATGTGTTTCAAACAAAGGTTGTGTTTACTTTACCTGTAATAATTGTGATTCTGGAAACGATGAGTCTGATTAAGATAGATAGATTAGTATAGAAATAGAAATGTTGATTAACTGTTTAATTTTTGACATTTTTTTTATTTAGTTTTGTTTTTGTTTTTATAAGGATTCAAAGTAGGTTATGGCATAATTTAAAAGATTTATGTTCATTTGAGACTTAATAATGATTAAACTATTATAAGATACAAATTTGATGTATTATTATTACATTAACCATCTTTAAAATGACAATAAGGTATAGGACCTTTTTACCCCCAACGTGTCCCTTTTTGCCCCTACAATGGGGCATAAAGGGACACACGACAGGGTCTAGAATAATATCAAAATGGCACATTACTATCATAACAATTAACCCATAAATAAAGGACAACATACTTAGATAACAGTTAGTTCAAGTAGTGTTATTTATTTTAATGTAGTAGACTTAGTTTAAAAAAAAATGAAATATTCAAATTGGACCTTTAAGCCCCGACCTACCCTAGTTATATTAATAATATAATTATTTTGATGATAATAAATTAATGTTTCCTTTAAATAATTGTATTTTAGTTAAATCTTTAGCTATTTACATCTGACTTGTCCTTCAAAGTTTCAGAGTAAGTTGAAAGCACCGGGTAAATATCCAATCTTATTAAAAACTATGATAATTAAATAAGTTATAGGTTTAAAGCTAGAATTAAAAATAATTAAAATTGTGATGAAGTTTTTTAATTTACGATTGTAAAATAACAACTTTTTTTCAGCATAGTGTTACGGTCAACCGTCCTAGGATTTGACATCGTTATTATATCTGCTTCTGGAAAGCAGTCACTGAAATTATTAGTTTCTGCTATAATTAGCAGTCGAGCTATGATTTTCAATTATTAAACAGTAGCTATTCAAAAAATCAATTACTGTATAATAATTTTGTGTCATTTAATTTCTGCATTCAATGGCAGTTATTTTAACTGAATCTGCTATTTTAAGCAGTTGATTTACAGAATAAATAAAGATTTTAATTAAAATTACTGAACTACTGTATTATTATAGTTCATTTCAATCCTTGAAAATTATCTATAAATTAATTTTACAAAAGTTTATATACAAGTATTTACCATTTAATAATGACTATGACATTAGATTTTCCACATGTTCACCGAGGTCAAATGTTAATCGATGATATCGATTATTTTGCATACTTATTACATTCAAATTTTGGATATGCGGTCAGAGAATGCTGGCAGGTTCAGTGTCCTGAATTAATTGAACCTTTGAATCCTCAAAAAACCACATACAAATATTACATAGCTGTGAAGGAGAGTAAAAACATAGTAATTTTTCAAATGTTCATTGGGTTTGTAGTTATTATGACACAAAGAATATTTATATTTTTGATTCTCTTAGAAGTACTAAGTTACATGAAAAACATCGACTCTTTCTTTCTCGATGATTTCCTAATTTCTCATTCGATTCAAAAATTATCCTTCCTGAAGTTCAAATTCAACCGATTGGTGTAGATTGTGGTGTTTAAGCAATTGCATTCGCTACTTCTCTTGCGCTTAGTGAGTGGCCAGTAGAAGAATTATTCCGTTATGATCATGATCAGATGCGGCCACATCTTTTGAAAATTTTTCAGAGTGGTATTATTTCCAAGTTCCCCAAAGAGATACCAGTTTCTGATAATCGTACTGGAAAGAAATCTAAAAGAAAATTTAACGATGTTAAGCACATCAAACTTACATCTGCTCGAAAACGATCTAAAATTAAAAATATGACCATCAATAATCATAATAACTATAATGTTATACAAATAACTAAATCAAATATACTTCAATCAGATGAAAAGTCACCAAGTCATTTATATTCCTGTCAAAATCAAGTAATTCATCAAGTCTGTAAGACCGATAACGAATCGCAAAGTAAATTTAATGATATTAACTATTTTAAAACACGGAAAGTAAATTTGTTGAGTTCGGCAGAAACTTCAATTACAAAAAAGCGTAAAGTTACTGACCCGCCGAGTCTTAACATAGAATATCAAAATAATATTACACAGGGCAATAGATTAACAGATGTACACATGTATCAGTTCAAACATCTATTAGCAAACTGTTCTAATTACAACCATCGTGATACTTTGTACTTACAAAAACTTGACAAAATTGAACCTGTACCACAATTAGAAAAACATATTCAAATATTATATAGTCGAGATGAACATTGGGTGTGTTCTTATTATGATACAAAAAAAACTCTATATTTATGACTCTGCGAATAAAAAATCATTGAATTCATTGAATGATGATCAAAGAGCATTATTACAACGTTTATATCCAGACTATTCATTTAACTCAAATTCTATTATATTTCCATTACTTCAACAACAGACAAATGGCAATGATTGTGGAGTATTTTCCATTGCATTCGCAATATCCCTACTATTTAAGCAAAATCCTGAAAAAATTGTTTATGATGTTAACTTAATGCGACCACATTTCGCGGTATAAGAACCAGATGAGCGTAACTACAAAAAAATCAAAAAACGTTTTTTTTTTTAGAAAACGTATCACAATATAGTCCTTTATGAAATGCCAAAACGACGTAACACTATAATCAATATTTCACAAATTCCAAAATAAAGAAATAATGTAATAACCATTTTTGATTGAACCAGAAAAACGTATTATGAATAGCGTTAATTTAGTTTTAATTATTTTGCTATCTGCTAGCGCTATAAGAACGTATTTGTAAAAACAATATTTTTAATCATAGAAAATTGTTTATTTCACAATATCTTAAGAACCATTTGAACGTAAAAGCTTATACGTCGTTTTGGAATTTACGACATTGTGTTTTGACACTAAGTTCAAAGAGCCAAAACAACGTTTATCTAGTTACGTTTTGTTGGCATAAACATTTTTATAAAACAAATAGCTTGAATGAATAATCAAAACAACGTAATACGATATACATCAGTGTGGCAATACTGTTGTCTTTGTTAAATATTACTGTCTCACAACATACGTTAGTATAGCACTGAAAAGTTGATGTAAGGTCTAAGCAAGTTGAAACTTGTAGTGCGGGGAGTCCCCTAATTTGAAGTTTGGAGAATACCGTTTCGTTTTTACTTTGTACTTATAGCATTTTTAAGTGAAAGTGATATTAAAATTTAATAAAATGAATAAAAACAGTCGAAATTGGAAGATTTTAGCGTCGCTGGAACCGAAAGAACCATCTCAGGATCAGAACAACGAAATTAATGAGATTTCCAATCAGGTGAGTCATCTTTCATATTACTATTGTTTGGATCTTTACTGTTATTATGTTACGTTGAACATACTGTTTGGAGCTCGATTCCCAAGCAGACTTAAATGTACTATACTGAATTTGAGCATGATGAATTGCAATAGGTTTGCCCTATACCTACTAATAGTATATAATTATAATTTTAATTGTGCTATTGCTACGGGGTAGGTAAGGTGTAAGTAATCACTACATAGTATAAAACAAAGACGCTTTCTCTGTCCCTATGTCTATTTGTATGCTTATATCTTTAAAACTACGCAACGGATTTTGATGCGGTTTTTTAAATAGATAGAGTGATTCAAGAGGAATGTTTATATCAGCATTGCACCCGTGCAAAGCCGGGGTGGGTCGCTAGTCTGTTATAATACTTCCTACTAATATTATAAATGCGAAAGTTTGTAAGTATGGATGTATGGATGTTTGTTACTCTTTCACGCAAATACTAC
>DVZN01001268.1:0-10498 GCA_018237365.1 Caria ino melicerta
AAATGACTGCCTATTATTAGATAGATAAGAAAAAAATGTGCACAGTAGTGGTCAGCGCGGCCGGTGTTTTACCCGGCATCCAGCCTTTGCCTCATTTTCAAGCGACTCTGCCCGAATATCTAACCGGTTCGCTTGCGGCTTTTTAGGGTTCCGTAGACAAATGGTAAAAAAAGATCCCTTATAATTTCATCATATCCATTTTACTCGGAGACTATGGGTACTAGGTGAAATTCGAAAGAGATGTGTGTTCTATGAAACGCTACAAAATGGTGTGGTACGGCCATGAGGGTGAAGCACGGGAAATAATGAATAATATATTAGCATTAATTTGTAACATAAAGCTACAATGTTCACATATCTGTGAAAACCAGACGGGCGTGATATCGACTGATAGGAGGGGGAATTGGGCACATGTAGTGGTCGGCGCGGCCGGTGTTTTACCCGGCATCCGGCCTACGCCTCATTTTCACGCGACACTGCCCGAACAGGACTTCCATCTTACCGGTTCGCTTGCGGCTTTTTTCGACTAAAACCTTTTCGTAAAAAGTGTCGAAAGGCTTTACATAAAGTTACTTTACAGACCCTTTTAAATATTACTAGTATATTTCATAAATAGTCTTCTTTTTACTACTTTTTATAAAAAGTATTTTTATAAATTTTCGACTTTTTATTTTTAATGTTAATTCATTATTCAGGTAACGTTCACTGCTGAACGTGCCCAGTGTATAGGGGGTTTTGCCCATAGTCATTACGTTGGATAGGTGGGTTGATGATCTTAGTGCAATTTTGTTAGGGACAGTGTTGTCTCTGGGACACGCTGCTACCCTCATCCACCACGAACGCTTCATCTAATCGACACCACGGCTTTACCTTTACTTCTTGTATTAAAAAACTAAAAATGTCATACCTCTATACCTAAAACGCTAATATGACATACAATAACGGTACAACACAACAAAACTTATATTTTATAATATGCAATCATGTTAATTAAACAAAATTAATTTGTTTTATTACTTTTTCATAAAATTCTTAATTTAATAAAAACTTAGGGTTTTAAGGGAACCTTTCAATAAGTTAAAATCCCTTGTAAACTGCCATCGCTTTCAAACTCATCATCAGGATCAACAAGAAAGGGCCAAGCAAACCCCCGGCATCCAAGATTTAAAATTTTATATACAGTCGAATCTCCCCTTCTCCCTGCTAAACCAACCAGGAGAAAAGGAGCGAAACTAAAATTCTTGCAGTATTAAGACATTGAATAAGATTATGACTTCCGAGTTCCGATGGTAGGAGATGTTGCCGCGGCCTGTACACATGAAATACGTTGCTATCTTGTAACCGTAGTACTATTAGACCAAATATGCAAATAACCTCCCCAATAACTATAAATTTCTCTATGTTTATTTTAGTAATATAAATTTTAACTATGAATTTAACATTGATATTTAAGATCTTATTAGAATTAAATGAGAAATATTCAGGTTGGACACACATTTATACTGATGGATCAAAAAGTGATAAGAGGAAATGAAGAGGCTGACAGACTGGCTTAAATGACAATTACTTTGGGCGAAGAAACTAATCTGTTACCAGTTTATACTAAAATGTTAAATAAACTTAAAATTTTGTGTTTAAATAAATTCAAGGAATATTTTATTGATAGGAGCAGAGAAAAGGGTGTATGGTACAAAATTATACAGTGTCAGCCTCTTCAGATTTCTTGGTTTATAAATGTCAAAATAGTAGACACTATAACTACAGCTAATAGACTACGTTGAGGGCTTTACCCTAATGAAAAATAAAAATATCGTCACGCCCATATATCCTCGAAAGGGCCTACCCTTTCGAGGATATGTGGGCGTCACGATTTTTTATTTTACCGCGAGAGGTTTACCACGATTAGATGGACGATGTAAGGTCCTATGATGTGACGGGTGGCAAGTCCGTCGTCAATCGGGCAAATCCAATCCCAGACAACGTTATGTTTTTCAGAAAAACTGAAAAAACTCATTCTTAGAATAAGTTGCCTGACCCGGGAATCGAACCCAGGACCTCTCGCGTCAAAGTCGGACACCGACACCACTAGACCACAGAGGCGATAAAAAATTCTATGTGAATCTAATCGTTATGAAGAAAGTACGTTCTCATAATTGCGACATTTGTGACATCGTAGATGATATACAGCACATGTTCATGGAATATTACAAATATAAGAATAATATTAGTGAATTGATGCAGAAATATAAAATAAATAAATATGACACGGGAGTCTTCCTCAATATATTAGCGCAACCAACATCAGAAGTAGCAAAATCCTTGATTGGAATATATCTGCATCAATGAAAAAATGTGTTAAATGTAATAGTTTAGATTACGATGGGACTAACATATTCAAAACGAATAAAAGTCCCTTAAGTAAAAGTAGATGAAAAAACTTTTTTTTCGAAATAACTTATCGGCCTTTACAGCTCAATTGGCGTTTGGGTCGAACGTGAGCGTTCTACCGAGTAGCGCTTGGGCCAAAAACTACTATACCTAAAACTTAACCTACTTTTGGGCCTACGACTCCTGTCCCGACAGCGTCTCCCGCGAGACCGGATCTCGGCTCGGGACAGTGTCCTGACTATGTATAATGGAGGATGTTGTGGCTCAGTTCCGGTCCGTCGCCACTGTGATGGTGGGGGCGGGCCGAAATAGGGGACCTCGACGCCGCTTCCGGCGGCGTCGCTGTGGTGTGAATTGTGAAGTGTACGCAGTTATCGGATCGTCGGGATCCGTCAATACGTGACGAAAAAAAAAAGCTATGAACTAATAATCGCCTATGTGATCAAGTGGTGTCGGTGTTCGACTATGATGCTAAAGGTCCCAGATTCGATTTCCGAGCCTGACAACATGTTTTATCAGTTTTTTCAGGTTTCCTGAAAAACATAACGTTGCCTGGTGCCCGATTGACGATGGACTTGCCACCTATCACATCATGGGACTTAATATCGTCGACTAATCTTTGGTGTACCTCTGCCTACCCGGCAATATCAGCGTGACGATATTAATCAATAATATTGTATAATATTGTATAGTATTTGATGACAATTTTATCTGTGGAATAATTTTATGCGTCCAAGAGTTAATAGCTCGTGGATTGGTGAATATTTTGCGAGTGCAGCGGTGGCAATGACCAGTTGAGGCGGCGCCCGGTGCATTGTACACTGTAAGTGCATCGAATGCAACTCCACACCCGTTCGATGGCAGGTAGTGTTAGCCTTTCGTGAACAAATACTAACAAAGATTTTTTTTATTTTGTTCAGCAAAGGTAGCAAATAAACAGACGTCTTCTGTGATACATTCAGATGCAGACATTTAACAGGCTAATGGCTACCCTTGTTTCTTTTATCACTACATAGTATAAAACAAAGTCGCTTTCTTAACAATTCCCTATGTACTCGTATGCTTAGATATTTAAAACTACGCAACGGATTTTGATGTTCATGAAGATGAAGAGTGATTCAAGAGGAAGGTTTATACGTATAATACATGCATAAAATAAGAGAGAAACACTGATAATTGTACAGGTTTCTAAAATGATGTCTGTGAGCGACATTCTGTAGTCTATTTATTATTAGTGTTGCACCCGTGCGAAGCCGGGGTGGGTCGCTAGTTTAGAATAAAATAAGATTCAATATAAAAAAAAAAAAACATTTATTTTCAACTGCTAACGCGGACGAAGTCAAAGACGAAGAAGATCACTATCAGTTAAATAAAAAAATGTAATCCTCCTACAACTTACCTAGCTTCCTCCACATTCATTACTCTCTTCAAACATACATATTGATATATGTTCTATTTCATATCCATAAAAACGCTTGATAACAAAACAACAACAAAATCGATTGAATTTTTTGTTCATAATAAGATCGATTCTGCGTAAATAGAAAATAACAACAATTTATACTTACATACTCCGGTTATTTGTGTTTTAACTGTCAATGCCAAAGCTCTTCGTGAAATAACCAGAGTATGAGCAGAGTATAGTCGAATTGTAACCCTAAATTTTATATTCAATACAAAAATATATATCAATGCAAATATATTCCAATCAAGGATTTTGCAACTTCTGATGTTAGTTTCGCTGATAAAGCTAAAGTGTCTGTACCTATTGAATATAAAGAAATAGTGAATGTAAAGCAAGTAACGAAGGCGCACCACACCCGTCGGTACTAATTTTCTCTTTTCCAGTATATCGTTCGTTGACGTCGCGAATGCATCCATAATCTCATACTGGGTCCTGTCTGCTGTAACCCCGTTGCCCCTTCTACCTCACGTTTTATATAAACAAAACTGAAATGTCAATATTGGACATAGCTATTTCACTCTTATTGAGCTGACTCCTCTAATTAGAGTGGCATCGGCGCTGATTCTGCGGTACACCGACAAAACTAATTTTAAGTTATATCTTGCTTACAGAAAAAGAAAGAGACGAAATGAGTTTAGTGGTGTCACATTAGTATGCTTTAAAAATTGTATTAACGTTTAGTCTATACCTCAGAACTTAGCGTTAAAATCCTTGCGACTTTGTACATTCTAAATGCTCGAAGCTTTATACACGCCAGTACACGCTAATTGCATTGACTTCGCTTAATATATTCCGTCTCTTTCTATTCATATTAAGTTGAAGGGAGATAAATTAACTAATTAATAAGATTTAGTAATAACTTAAGTTTAGTGTAGGAAACGCGCAGCAGAATCAGCGCCATTGTTCTACGTTATACGAGATATGTTATACGTTATACTATGTACATATGTTATACGAGATACTCACGATTATATCTCTAATCGTAATGAATAACTCTTGAAAATAAAATCGTGAGTATGCCATATAAAATATCTAAACATGTTAATATTACGATGTAAGTTTACGCAATTTCGGCCTTGGCATCAGGTCATAGATTTAATAGAAATTTTAAAAAGCTTATTTAATTATGCACTCACGATTATCCGACGATATTAAGCCCCAATGACGTGACAGGTTGCAAGTCCGTCGCGATATTGGGCTCAAATCCAATCCCAGGCACGTCATGTTTTTTTCTGAAAATCTGAAAACGTTAATTAGGTAACTCTCATAATTACTGTAAAATGCAAAAACCCGTATTTGACAACTGCTAAGCTTATTTTCCTTTTATTTCTTTTTTTTTAAATATATACTGTGGGTTATTTGTCCATTAAAATAAATATATAACCATAAATGATAAATATGTAGGAGTCATGACACTTGGTACTCGATACTCCCTGCCAACCCCGTAAGGGACTTGGCGTGAAGATATATATGTAAAAGGGTGCATGCAATAAACAAACCAATCACGAGAAAGCATTATAGTCAACTGGAAACTTAATGCATGGATGGCACTTTACGTGCATTCTAATAAAATCTATCAATTTTATCACATCTTGAAATTTACAGAGCCAGGTTATTTTTTTTATAAATTTAAAATAAAATAAATTTTAAACAAGATACGTAACTACAGTGTGTCCTCGATCCTGGCACGTGTCCAATGCTCTTGTCTGGCTGTAGCGCAATAAATATCACCTGCATTTCGTTACAGCAATTACCTATTGCTACACTGAATAATTTAAACACAGTAAATTGTGAAAAGTCACTCCACCTTTAGAGATCAGAGGTGGTATTGTGTTGCTTACCCGAGGCTAGTATATTGGTCCTAATGCACAAGCTAGTTTAGCGGCTGCCTTCAAACTGAAACACGACAACACCGAGCACTGACGTTATGACGTAAGTAATAGATAAGGTAGTGGTACAAATCCGGGAGAGTTTCTGGGAAACTCCATCATCTAGTCAGAGGCCACGCTGTTAGTGACTATATACCTATGCTCGCCTTTTACGAGCTGCCTGGGAGGAAGGTAGTTGGTCTATTCTGGAAGCAAAACCTTGGAAGTGTACCGTTACAATCAAAAAAGACTTAAACAACTTAAACAACAAATAAGGGCAGAGGCAGACGCTAACGGTTCTGCTAAATTCCCACATTTATGTATTTTTACTTCCCACTGACTACCCCTTCGGGGATAATAGGCGAGAAGGTGCTTACTTCCCAATAAGAAAATTTTCAAAAGTGATATAAGATATTGTTTTCACCCCTATTTCCGAAAATCGAGTAGTCATCATACCTTCACGTGTGTTTGTGTGCGTGTGTGTGCGCGCGTGTGTGTGCGCGTGTGCGTGTGTGCGCGCGCGTGTGTGTGTGTGAGTGCGTGCGTGCGTACGTGTGTATGTATCTGTATGTGTTTGTGTGTGTGTGTGTGTGTGTTGTGTGTGTTTGTGTGTGTGTGTGTTTGTGTGTATGTATGCCTGTGCGTGTGCATGTGCGCGTGCGTATCCGTGTACGCGTGCGTGTGCGTGAGCGTGTGCGTGGGCGTGGATGTGTGAGCGTGAGCTTGAGTGTTTGCGCGTGCGTGTACGTGTGTGTGTGTATGTGTTCTGACTATTTTAGTATGTTGTCCGAATCTATATATGTATATGTATTTAAACCTCTTACATCTTTTGAACGGCTTGACCGATCAAAACAAATCTGGTATCATTCGATAGGATTTCTTTAAACTTAGATTTCCAATATGATTCGAGTTCATTCACACGGGTTAATCAACTCAACAACAAACAGGGAGGGGTAGAATGGGATAGTTAGTTTGCCACTTTAATTCCACAGAATGGAGATGGATGGGGAGTGGTATATGGTGGGGAGGTTGGGAACCAACAGTCCCAAACAGTCACCAGTTTCCTCCACTTATAGAATAATTTTTATCTCTTTTAATTTAAGACGGGGTTGCGTGAGCTTGGGTGGGGTGGAGTGGAGTGAAGTTAAATGACGTCGAAAAGAGTTTGTTAAAAAAAAATGTGCGAAGCCGCGGGGAACAGTTAGTGAGGAAAAAAGTATTGAATTTTATTGATTTTTTTAATATGATTTTTTTAATAGGCTAATTTACATCTTCGGCTCTCTACTTTCGCCAAAATCGGCTTAGCCCTATTTTATTTTTTGTGCCATTAAATATAGATACATATTATAACTCTTAATTTTCAACCTTCTATCACCAACCTCCGTTTAAAATAGTGTGAAAGCAATTTCTATGGCAAAACTACATTTGCCGAGTAAGCTGTTAGTATATACGTATATATGGCTTGTCAAAAGTTAACATTAAACCCTGTTTTAAGAAAGTGATAAGTATATAATATTATGTTCACAGCTAGAGCTGAGTTTAGTTCATAGTTCAGTACGCAATGTTAGTCGAAGGTCGACAGGGAGCAACAGATCACTACACATTGACGGATTTTGACGATCTGATTACAGTTTACACAAAAGGGGCGAAGCCGGCGGCGACGTGGTGCCCTGTTCCGTGTTGTCTTCAGTATCGAGGCGGGAAACCGGAAATATACCACAATTTCCTCCAAACTTCAACAATTTCGACCATCTCGTTGGTCAAGCGATCAGCGTAGTTACCTTACCACGTTGACGAATAACGAGGTTCGGGTCCGATTCCCGGCGGAGACGAATGTTTGTGTAATGAACATAAGACTCGTATTTCTAAGTCTGGGTGTTTAGTAAATTGATTCCGGTTGTATTTGTATTTCTATTACTTGTTATATATGTATAATCTCGTTAACTAACGCCTATATTTTGATATGGCCATATTTTAAATAATTGTCTTCCTTTATCTCAATACTTAGATCAATTAGTATAACTTTTTATAAATAATTATAATTTTCGTTAATGACACTGCACCAAACCGAAGTCCGGACTCACGAGAAACTTCGTCGGCCTAAAGTAAGTTTTAATTTTAGTTTTAGTATACTTACTACCGCGGCAGTCCACCTCGCTCTGCCCAAAAGTCACATACAACAGTGGAAACTACGAGGCCACCGAAAAAGGAGCGACTGAGTTTACTTAATTCAAGTTGCATACGCCAACCACCACCGCCAACATGCACCAACTAATAGGACGATATTAGGTCCCGTGATATGACAGGTGGCAAGTCCGTCGCTACCTGAGACAACGCTTTATATTTTCGGATAAACTGAAAAAGCTAATACAAAAAGGTGCCGAATTGAATCCGGGACCTTGAGCTCCTACTTCATAGTCGCACACCGACTACGCGCGGTATGGGAAATATGGAAAAATACCGTTACGCCCATAAATCTTCGAGAAGGTAGGCCGATGTGCATACCTATTAATATTCACCCACGATTAGCCGACTATATTAAGTCCCATGATGTAGCGGGTGGCAAGTCCGTCGCCAATCGGGCACAAATCCCTGGCCACGTTGTTTTTCAGAAAAATTGTAAAAACTCATAGAACAAGTTGCCCGACCCGGGAATCGAACCCGGGAAGATTATATGTATGGCAATCATCATTTAACAATTTGTTTTGACATCCTATCTATAAATTAACAAAAGTCTTCAAGGTAAATGAAGTTATTTAGGTTAAACCGTCTAGCAAAATGGCGCCCGACCATCGTTCATTTGACATAATTGCGGTCAACATACAGCCTCTACATAACTTACACGGTAATTATTACAGACCTATTAACGGTATTACTAATTATACCCGTCAAATAGGGACTAAGGTATATATTAGTATCGTATATGATACGTATATCTATACACAGGATCTGTCGTAAATAATTGATAAACAAATGTATCTGGAGGTAGCCCTTATACAGCCTGATCTGTAGGATCATTTAATACAGGGCCTCATTAGGGCCAGCTACGCCACTGTCCTAATTTTACCTGTTTTAATTTATTAAATAATAATGTCAGGTACTTGTACACGAAATATTAAAATTTTCATGAAAATATTTTTTTAGTTTTTTTATTTTAACCAGCACCTGTGGAAAAATATTTTATGCCATTTTATGTTGATTTAATAAAGTAATAACAAAATGAGTATGTTCTTAACTCGCAATTTCTATTTTTCTATTATTCATAAAATTTATTAATGTCTAGGGTTTTTAGCACTGTTATTTAACTATATGACTTTATTTAACCATAATTCTTTTTCGAATATAAAAGTAGCCTAAGTGTAGTAATCAGCTAACTGCGAGTGAAAGCGCCGTCAAAATCAGTCCAGCCGTTCTAAAGATTAATCGGGCAGACAGACAGACAGTCAAAAATTGTAAAAAATGTTATTTTCGTACTGTCCATATATATGCATTAAGTAAAAAGTTGTATGTTGTATAGATGTTACGATGATACTTTTTGTTTAGTTTGGAAATTGGATACCTATTGGTGGCTTTAATGATTTAAAAATATTATGCAAACACATGGTATGTTCTGTGTTTACAGATGGTTATGTCAAAGAAGTGACAGTTATGTAAATGTAAAATTTATATATTTGTTAAGTTGTCTTACGTTTTTTCAAATTTTATAATTCTCCGCGCACTTTTATAATTTTTTTTCTTTCATATTCTCCTGGCAATAACAAATACGCCAAAAAAAGAATTAGCAAAATCGGTCTCGTTGTTCACGCGTGATGGCGTGACCAAGGGAAATAGGGATTCATTTTTGTGAAGTTTATTTCTTTGCATATAATTAGGTTATCCAAAAAACCAACGCGACGTTCCAAAAAGGAGGAGGTTCTATGTTCGACTGTATATATGTTTTTTGTATGTTCACCAGTTACTTCACCAATTCTGGACCGATTTCCAAAATCCTTTTTTTGTTTGAAAGGGTACACTTCCAAGGTGGTCCCATACATTTTTCAAGGAAGTGTGGTACCTGGAAGTCGTGTGTTTTGCAGTTTTACTGCTTAAGAATTATAAATTATATTGATGTTACAGTCTATTGGATATAACTATAGGGTACATTATTTTCCTCTACTAACACTGGATGTAATGTATAATGTATAAGTTTCAGGCTGTCCACTTTTAATTCAGAGGTTAGGTAGTGACGTCCGCGGCGTAGGACGCGGAGAGGTCGTCGGGGCGCTTGCAGCGGACGGCCAAGGGCGCTGCATTGCCCCCGCGTCCTTGCTGGCCAGACGGTGCGTACCCTGCTGCACCGAGCACGTCACGCCTCTCGCCGCACGAACGTGTGCCTGCATTTTAATCAACCTTATGCAATGCGCTTGGAAAATTCTATTGTAAGTTTATCTACTTGAAAACGAATACGTTTATCTACACATATCAATAAAATTGGAGTGTCTGTTTGTAATATTAAAATAAACTCCTTTTATTAATTGCATTATAATATGTATGTATAAACAGTACAGTACAGTATAAACAGTTTTTTGTTTTTTTTTTAACGTGATGCTTTACCGGCGTGAGCTGACTAAACGATTCGGCACAGAGGAACATAATGTCCACCAAAAATGTTTTCCTTTTTATTAGTTTTACAAAAAGTATATAATACTAGCGCTCTAGTTTTTTGTAAAATGAAAAAAATACATTTTCCTATCATCAGGGAATGCGTCTGCTTGTTTGCCTTCCATTATTATATAAA
>DVZN01001269.1:0-10497 GCA_018237365.1 Caria ino melicerta
ATCCCTGGACAAATCACACATATTGATCTAACCCCAAAGTAAGCAAATTATTTGCTTGTGTTATTGGTGTTAGTCAATGATACATATAAATACATATATAAATATCAGAATAAATTTAATAGACGCCCAGACTGAGAAATGCGAACGTCATAGTCAACGCGCACATAGCGCGGGCGGTCTGTAGTCTTATACTGATAGTGGTGGTAATATATTTTTGTTTGCTGCTGCGGAACTCTTCATAGGCGAGCATAACTTGCTCTTGAACAATTTTTGTTTAATATTACAGAAACTAAATTTCATGCGTTCATTTTGATGTGGAAAAGAATCTATTTACTACTAGCGATAGCCCCGGGTTCACACGGGTGCAAAACTGATCGTAAATATACAACAGAATGTTCCCACAGACATCACATAAGAAACCTCTAAAATTATCAGTGTGTCTCTAACATATTTTGCATGTATTATACACAAAAACCTTCATCTTGAATATCACTCTATATATTAATAAACCGTATCAAAATCCGTTGCAGAGTTTTAAATATCTAATCATACATAGGGACAGACAGACGCGAAGCGACTTTATTTTATACTATGTAGTGAAGGTTATCCCCCTATCAGTTCCATGTAAGTGAATATAATGTTTAAGTACTAATTATATTTTACCGTAATGACGAGGTCTTGTGTAATTAGAAAGCTACCTCCGCCTCAACCCAGCTGTTTGAACAAAGAGTGATGTAAAATGCTGATAATATTTATTTATTCGCTACGAGATACGTGATAACTCGTAACTGTCGTATAGCATAAAGTTTAAAGACCGAATCATATGTGAAGCATATTCGTTTTAATTTATGGAGTGTTGTAAAAATGTTAAATGAAAATCGTTTTTGTAACAAAGACAGAAAGAAATCACTCGGCTTTTAATCGATAAAAGCCGACACTTTGGAAAAGAAACGTTAAGGAGTAAAATTTGATGGATCTAAGTGGTAGTTCGCATGAGCGTATTTTAACGCGCGTTTTAAAGCGTTGAAGAACAAATGCATCTCGATGAAAATGTACAGTGTTCACATGGCAACGCTTATTTAACGCGAGTAGCGACGCTTTTCTATCGAGCGCTGTTGCATTTTAAACGGTGAGTATCAGAAATAGATCACATTATTATGACCTATTTTCAACGTCCAACGCCTTTTTAACGCGCGTTAAAAAAGCGCTCATTCGAACTACCACTAAAACTTTTAACACCTCACCTGATCTATGAATAAAATATTATAAAAATTATGTTAAAAATATTTTTCTATTATGGCTGTCTTGTGGCTAGGTGTTAGGAATAATGTACAAGTTGCAATCCTACGATCCAAATCGGTCCTTACTATATCACTATAGAACAGTATTACTTCGATATGGCCAGTTGATACCCTTTGACATATAAAAGCGACTTTAATGCGTACGCCATAAGGTCGTCTAGTAGGTAGTAGAGTTGTTTGATAATTTTATATCACTTACATATCTCAGTGATATAAATTATTAACTAAACTACAAACTTAAGGAATTATCGTAAGGCCTCAGAACATGAAGGGCAGTAGTAGCAGGGCATAGCATAGATTCAGACTGGAAAAATGTTACCAAAGGGCTGTTATTATATCAATACTAGTATCTAGTTTTATTTTACATGTACAGTGTACTCGGATAGTGTGTAAAAACAGGAAGTGATATGCTTTAAATAGATTATTGTCGGTGTGTAGGCGTGTCTCGTCACAATCGCTGTTTATTGCGCATTTACCATCCTGTCGACTGCCCTGGTTAGTGCCCCATTGTTTAAATTGTTTTAGAACGGCTCCAACACGCTTTAAACACTGCTAGATCTGTATATATCAGAAAAGTATCAATTATTAAGTATCAAGAAATTTTACATCTGCCAATTATTACTATACTAGCTACTTGCCCCCGCTTCGCACGTCTGCAAAACTGATAATATATACTACAAAGTGTCTCTCACGGACATCTTTATAAATGTTTCTCTATTCGTCTATGCATGCATATACATGATAGCATGTATTATACATATGTATAATACATGCATATGTATTATATCTTCCTCTTAAAACACTCTTAAAGAAAACCGCATCAGATTCCGTTGCATAGTTTTAGTCTAAGCATACTTTTGGATATACAGACGCGAAGCGACTTTATTTTATACTATGTAGTATCTACGTAGAAAGCGAGCTCGAGTAATACACACATAAATACCATTCACGGACACGATATTTCAAAATATATTCTTCTCCAAACAGATAGACACCGGTTTGTTGCATGTACGATGCATGCGTTATCTTGCTCGAGAGTAGTCTGTACATAGCTTCTTTTGTAACTTTTTTATGACCCTGTTCTACCCAAAAGTCAATTCGAGCTGTAGAGGCTGAGCCGACTAATAGCTATATGTCACTTCCAAAATATAGGAGACCTGCTGTGCGCGCATCTTCGTCCGCGTGAGTTTTTTAATTATTATTAATCTTTATTTTTTGCACGGAACCCTAATTCTTTGTTAAAGAGGAAAATAAAATAAGCTTAGGTCACCCGCTACAACATCAGCTATCTGCCAGTGAAAGTCCCGTCAAAATCGATCCAGCTCCGAAATTTACTTGAAACAAATAGACAGACAGGCAAAAATGGTAAAAAAAATATTTTGTTAGTGTACTGTATATACATTTAGTAAAAAGAGCTTATTTTAATATTACAGACACTCCAATTTTATTTATGTGTATAAATATCATAAAATTAATAAAGTTTGGGAAGTCATCCAAAATATATAGGTAGACTATGCTATTTATAGGAAAGTACAACATAAAGTACATGTGATTAAAGGAAGTATGGCGACGTCATGGCGGAAGCTACCTAAGACACGGAAAAGATACGCTGAATTCAACAAAGAATACCAATTTATTTTAACTTTTACAGCTTGACTGTTGATATAAACTTAATTTCAATATCCACACAAAGGCTAAATGACAAACAAGTCAGATCAACCGGCTGTGTATTTTATTTAACACTAACTGTGCCTCGCAGCTCAGTAGGACTGTCGCAGTCACACACCTATAGTAGCGATATCCGACGGACATGTTTACTAATGTACAGACCTGCTCGCGGGCATGCCCGTCTAGTGAATTCCCCGCTTAAGGGTCATCACAAAACAAAGGTAATTCATATAAAAATATTTGACAAAGACAACAAGGCTAAATAATATGACACATCAATAAAAGGTCTGAGTTTACGTTAGAGGCCTACGCCCAGCCATGGACTTTATTTAGCTGCCTGTTAATAAATATTCAAAACCAAATTGTATCTCAATGCCAACCTTATTCGAGAGCCATTCTAAAATAACTGCATTCTGAGACGTGTTGAATTTTAAGTTTATTTCAGTAAACTATAGTTAATAGACAATTTATAGTCAAAAATCAATGCTGGGGCCTTAATATAAATAAATATATCTCTGGACAAATCACACATATTAAAGTAAGCAAATTATTTGCTTGTGTTATGAGTGTTAGTCAACAATATTATATAGAAATACATATATAAATAACAGGCTAAATTTATTAAACACCCAGACCCAGAAACACTAACATCAATGTTCATCACGCAAACTCCCACCCCCGCCGGGAATCGGACCTGAACGGACAATTATTATGAAATCTTAAAGCAGTATTATTAATGTCAAATAGCAACATTACTACGTACATGATAGGGTTGTCTGCGCGGTAATCATGTATATTTTTATGAAGTGGGTTATAATTATAATATGTATTTTTAATGTCTTAGAAAGAGAACAATAATAACAATAATTAACAATAGAAAAAACAAACTATTGTCTGCGGCTTCATCCCACTATTTTATTAATTTTAGACTAGGCTCGACTCGACATGACCAATCCTAACTCGCCCGATTCGACTTGGACCCACTCACTCTGTAGATTATAGCCTGAAGTTTACATTTTGTCGTTTATCCTCCTTCCACAGAAAAATCTTACGAGAACTAAAACGGGATAAAAAGTAGCCAATTTTGTTTTAAGAATCTAACGCATTTATCACAATCTGTTATACCTACTATAAAGGAAATGAAAAGGAATATCGTTAACACACAAAATCAAAAATCAAAATCACACAGGTGGTATACATAACCTATCGTTTAGGCGTATCTGGATAAACACCATAGCAACATACAGGTTTAAACTACGATTTCAACATTTCTCAGTAATGGTTTACAATACACTAAAAATCTGTGATCTTTCTATTAACCGTGAGAAAACCGTTGCTAGATCCATTGTTTAGACTGACAATTAATATCATAATTAAACGCAGGAACAGTGCACCGGCTTATTAGTATCCAAGTCTCCTGATGGTAAAACCTTACCACCGAGTAGAGCGGCCATTCACCTCGAGTGAACTGTCTGCTGAACGAGTGAGCATGTGGCCAATAGTTTTTTCTCTGTCTGTCTATTTATTCCAGGTAATATCAAAAACCACTTAACCGATTTCGATGTAACTTCACAGGTAGATAGGTGATGCTGCAGGGAGTAACTTAGGCTAGTATTATCTCATGCAGACTAAGTCGCGGGCAACAGCTAGTTTCTAGTATTTCTTGTGTACATACAAAGATATATTTATGGGTCAGGTGTTTATTAAATTTATTCTGGTATTTATATATATGTATTTCCATATACATACACATTAGTTATTGAACACCCATACCTCAAGCAAATAATTTGCTTACTTTTGGGTTGGATCAATATATGTGATTTGTTCAATCAGATCAGATCAATATATGATATTTATTTATTTATCTATGGAAAAGCAAATTTTAGACTAAACTATTATAAGTTATAACACTTATAACTACAGTCAAAGAGAGGTCGAGTTGAAACGATCGCGTAACGCAGAGCTGCGCGTACGCACTGGGTGCGGCCATGTAGGTCAATGAACCGGCTTTGTTTGCCAACTCAGCTGCACTCCGCATGTTTCGAGTATTAATTTGTCGATGACATAGCTTTTTAGCTTTTACTCAACCGCACATCGTAAGCAGAATATTGAACGTATTTAAAAATAATGTGTGTAGGTTGGTATGTTTGTATGAAACATTGTTATCTGAAAACGTTGTATGTAAACAAATCGTCTTTATTTTTACAACTAGCGATCCTGCTCTGATTTTACCAGTGAAAGTTAGGTATTTCACTACTACAACATAAGACTACATTTTACCCTTAGATCAATACTAAATGCTCGAAGTAACTCATAAATTGTCTTTTTTTTTTAAATAAATTTTTTAATCGTAAAAACCGCCAGACACACATGAATTGATAAAGACGGACAGCCAGTTTAAATATTCGTAATGATATTCTTACTCTATCGCGAAAAAAGATCCTTATGTGTTGAGTGTAATGTTTGTTTGTGTTGTACATACACTTAACACTTATTTTATGTTAAGTGTATGTAGGTCTCAAGTAGCTGTAAGTCTGTGACTGGTTGTAAGAATTATGTAGTACCTATATACAATTAAAGTTTTGACATTGTAGAGGTCGTTGGATTTCTTCTTGGTATCACAGTTCCCACTAGGTCACGAAACAATATCTCTGAGCTCAGAGTGAGTCGTGATATAGCGCCAGTTTATTAAAATTTCAGGCTTTCTTAATAAAAATAATAATTCAAACCGAAAAATCGAATTAATCGTTATATTTGTTGTCCCAAAGACTTCAAGGACGTTTGCGCGAAAGCCTAGATCTTTGCCTGTAATAAAAGTAGCCTCAGTAACTTTTTACTTCAGCTATCTTCCAGTAAAATTCCATCAATATATTTCCAGCCCTTTCGATGTTTAGCCGAAATAGACAGACAAAAAGTGAAAAAAGTGCTTTTACGGTGAAGTAAAACTTCGCGAGGAAACCCGGATTTGTGTATTCGCCTTCGATTTAACCTAGGATTGGACCTGGTTTCCCTTCGGGTATTTTAGAGTCTAAAAAATTTTTATAAAAAAATGAATATTGGGGTGGAGCACTCTTAACACTTGGGTATATCAAAAATAGATTACATCCTTTTCTCAGGCTTACCGAATATACATATAAAACTTAGTACAAATCAGTCAAGCATTGTCGGTGGAGAATGGTACCTAACACTGTGACACTAGAATTTTATATACTTATAGTGTATTAAATACCTAATATATATTTTAAAATACATATTATATACAAATGCAAATCTGTAAAATATGTTGTATGTATAAAAATATATATTTTATACATTCAACATATTTTTTACAGATTGTTAATATTAAAAAATTGTTAAGATAGTTTCTAGATGTCTCGATTCTACATTTCATCGGAATAATCATTATTTTTTATGAGATGGTTGAATCAGAATGCAATCAATGAAGCTAATCGATTTCAACCTACTAATAATGAAGGCATTCATCATGTATTTAATTTTATACATTATATGTTCGTATTTATCGTTTATACATGATATTGCTATGAAATAAATCTATGTTGTGTAATATTTTAGCGCGAAGGCTAGCGAAACCTCTAAATGTGCGGTTCTAAACTTTGTAAATGACAGACCATTTCCTATGATACATTTGTTATTAGTTTTATTATATGTCATAGACCATTTCACAATTTTTCTGTCTTGTTGGGAGAAACTAAAAGTTTTTCTAAAGTCCACCCTTAGATCTAATTTTCACAAAATTGACAAATTGGGTATATTTGAATGGCAAAGTTTGGGAATAAGGTAGAAATGTAGCAGTGGGTGGTCCACCGAGACTAACAAATATTTTAAAGGAAAAAATTTAAGAACCTCTGGTGTAAAAAAATAAAGGGTTGTTTAATTTAAAATAAGAATTAAAAACCAGTGATCTCTGCTAGGCCAGTTAAAAAGCCCTGCTCTAAATGATAAATGACAAATGTAGATTTATTTACACATCACTTTCTAGATCGATATATCCTTGAAATGGTAGGGAGGTACATACCCACGTATGCAAGGGTGGGCAGAGGTACATACTAGTATATACCTATTATGCACTCACTATAAGCCGACGATATATTAGGTCCCATGATGTGACAGGTGACAAGTCCGCCGCCATATCGGGCACAAATCAAATCCCAGGCAACGTTGTTTTTTTTTTTCAGAAAAATCTCATGAAACAAGTTTCTAGATCATAATAAATTACTGTCTGATTACATAAGAAAAAAAAAACATTAGTACGTTTGGTGAGGCGTGTTCAGTTCACCTGTTAAAATTTTTTGTTACCTTAATGTTCTGTTAGCATTATTTTGCATTTCTTTTGTAACATTATATAATATACTCATTTAAACTCATTTATTGTATACTCAAGATAATAAATACAATTGTCATACAAGGTTAAATTGTATTGAAAAGCCTTAATGAGTCAAATTTCTAGGTGCTTCTATTTTATATTATTTAGTGAAAATATTTTGAGTAACCGTCACTAAGCGCGATATTGTATTTTTTGTTTTTCGAAATGACAATAGTTGCCAGCCAGAGCGTCTTTGCAAAGACACCGGACGTTTGTGGGCGAGCAGAGTGCTCAAACCGAGACAGCATTATTTAAGAGTGGGACCCTTTAAAGCCCACACTAAGGGTTGTGTCCTGTGAGACTAGACCTCGGCTTAGTGCTGCGTTCTGTCTACTGGTAGGGTGTATCGGTGGCTATAGGTTGTGATTTACAATGAACAGATAATTTCAACAATAGTGACGTAGAATGTTATAGTATTCCTCGATTTAAGTGTTAGCTTCATTTAAAAATACGAAGTTTGGGTCAGTTATTTGTTGTAATTAGCTTGTTTATTTCGGAATGTAATTTATTGTGTTTGTTGTTTCAGGCGTCGGCCGGGGCAGCAGTCAGTCAGGGAGTGAGCGTGAGTCGGACGAGTTACCTCGTGGTCCAGAAGCCTCCACTCCGGTGCCTATCCCTGACAGCGAGGACCTGCAGCGGCGGAAGGAGGAGGCGCGAAGGAAGCGAAGGAGGAAGAAGCGCTCCGGCAGCTCAGTGGTCACGTCATGTTTCCAAGGTATTCAATATGTTCCACGTAGTTCGCTAGGTGATTGATTTTCAGAACAGCTTGCCAGATTGGTTATACCGCCTTGCCTATTCCTGCCGCCATAGCGCCAGTGCTTGGCTGTTGATGTGTTTCTTGTTTGGCAGGTAATGTAGCCGGTAAACTTACTTTTTACAAGAGGTATGCCCTTGGATTGACAACGCACTATTTTTGGTATCTGTACTTTGTACGCGGCATGTTTTTACTTTTTTACCGCCAGAGAATCTGTCTGTTTGCCATTCAATAGTATTAATAAAAAAACTTACATGCATACATGCGCCGGATTTTCCAATATACTTTTGCTTAGAAAAAAATGTTATTACAATTTAATGAAGTAAAATTTAAAAAAAATATGGAAGAATGTTATCGCAGTTGAAACTGTACGATTCGGTTTAATTATGTAGCTATAAGTGCTACGTAAACACAGTAACATCGGGCATGCCTAGTTTGAAACGGTTGATTAAATTTCATCTGATGTGGAGTCAGACCGGCTACTATAATAAAAAAAAATGTAGCTTATCAAAATTCCACGAATGATCTAACTTCCATAGTAGGTAGGTATGCAATAAATAAATAATAATAGTAAATATCTTTGGACAAATGACACATATTGAAGTAACTCCAAAGTAAGCAAATTATTTGCTTGTTTTATGGGTGTTAGTCAAATAAATAGAAATATGTACATAAATACCGGAATAAATTTAATAAATAAATGTGAATGTCTATGTTCATCGACTGTTATTCGTCGATGTGATATGGCAACTATGCTTAGCCTTTAGCCAACGAGACTGTATATAATATTAATTTAATAAACACTTAGGCTCTGAAATAAATATGTATCACAAAAATGTGTGATGAAGCGAACCTGAGTCTCATTGACTGACGTTAAGGTCTATTTTATTTTTTTGTCGTAAGGCAACTACTCGATTAATAACGCGGGCAAGTAATTTAGTAATAAAAATGGATGAAATTTGACGCAATCTTTAATTTGAAAAGTTACTTTGTTTGGTTCAAGGTTTGGCGTTATGGCATTCCGTGTAGCCGGCCTAATAACTGAACAAAAACAAATTTCATTCAGTTTTTATGTAGGAACGCAACTTCACGAAGCAATACCGGAACAATTTAACTCTTAACAGATGTTTGGGGCTGCACAAAAAATATGATTTGGGTTTTGCCCTTCGCCAGTTCTTTTCAAACACGTGTATTGGGTTAAGGTAGCGGTGTGACTTTTTTTAAATTCAATCTTTAGTTTAGGATTTAGGTAATACATTGTTAGGATTATGACGTTTTGTAATTCTTTTTCATTAATAAAATTGGTAGGCATTTGACCGCCATTTCACTTGATTTTAAATGACGTTGCGGTCGAAGATTGATCATGCCTACCTTAATACAGCCTATTCATTCTGGCCATAATGATGGCTAAGTTATATTGTTCCAGGAATACACTGGCAGGCAATTAATTGCAGCCGTATCCTTCGCTTGTCTTGTTCATGGCTAGTTTTTATCTGGGTTTCTTTACTTTTCTACTGACTTTTTAAAAGGAGGAGTTTCTTAAATTTACCTCAGAACTCTAACATATTTATGTTCCGTGTTGTGGAGGGAGAGTAGCATCACTCCACCCGTGTGTGTCTGTGGTTGGGCAGCAGCAGCGCCTCCCAGAGACAACACAGTCTTAATAAACATACACTGCGGTCACCAACCCACCAGTCCAGTGTGATGATATGGGCGCAACTCCCCATACTGAGTGAAGCCCACGTCCAACAGTGCACGGCAACAGGCTGATGAGTTTTAATATTCCTGCCGCCATAACGCCAGTGCTTTTCATGTCATTAGTTTGGAGGAAAAGGTAGTAAAAATCTCGTATTCAACATAGATTTTGTTTCGTCCTCAGACCTGTACAAACTGACAGGGGAAGTATTGGGCGAGGGTGCCTACGCCTCGGTACAGACGTGCGTGAACATCTACACGGGCCAAGAGTTCGCGGTGAAGATCATCGACAAGGTGCCGGGGCACGCCCGCGCCCGGGTGTTCCGTGAGGTGGAGACCTTCCACTACTGCCAGGGACACCCGAACATAATCCAGCTCATTGAATTCTTTGAAGACACGGACAAGTTTTATCTTGTCTTTGAAAAGGTAAGTTTTGTTACACTTTAATAGTAGGTACCTATAATATCGACCCTCCGTAGAATAAAGTTCAATCAGTTAAGTTGTCTGCACACTTTCATACTCTTTAACTTGTATTAGAGAATTTGTTGTACATACATACGATTCACGCCAAGTCCCATGTAAATTCGGGATCTTTGTATAGATCCATCCATCCATCCATCCATATATATATAAAATTCTCGTGTCACAAAGTTAGTCTCCAAACTCCTCCGAAACGGCTTGACCGATTTTGATGA
>DVZN01001270.1:0-10491 GCA_018237365.1 Caria ino melicerta
CTCAACCGTTCGTTCGCGACCGGTTGTGGAGAGTAAGTCGAGAGGGTTTTTATGGTTTATCGCTCTGTCAAAGTAGCGTCGCGACGCCTCTTTGAAGAACTTGCATTATTTATACCGCGTTTCTTCCTTGTGTCTTCAGGCCACAATCAGTCCATCCTACCGGGTGAGACTCCTAGCATTAAGTTTCAGGAGATTGACACAGATGTATTCTATACTAAGCCCTCAAATATATTGGAGCTCATTTCAAAATTTACCATTAAAAAAATTGCGGCGTCATAAGCGTAGCGCAGTTTTGTAATACCAATTTTGATCCGCAATATACTACTTTCAATTGTAGTGTCAGATTATTGTTTACAAAAATTACAATGTGAACTATTTATAATATTGAGATAGATGAACCAGCCTATAACAAAATATATGGTAAATCCATGACCAACTGGAGCCAAGTTGATTGTGTATGTATAACTACCATGTATCTTGGCGTCAGGTGGCAACCACCTAGACTTAAAATTATCATAAAATCTCGAGGGCCTGCGTTATTTATAAATAGACCCCTCATTCCGGTTTTCTCTTATTTATTCAACTACCTTTTAGTTTACCATTTCAAAATTTCTTAGTGTAAATATAATACCAAAATGAATGTAAGTGGAACATCGTGTTTAACAGCTTGTCCGCCATTGTGTCAACCATTATGTCCACTTCTTTGTGGACCAGTTTGTCCATCTCCTGGTGGCTGCGGGCCAACTAACTACACTTGCCAGAGTAATATCCCACTTACTCAAAGATGTTATCCTGTAAATCCGTGCATCAATATATACAGCTGCCATACTCAGATCATGTAAAAGGGCAAAGAATTAAGAAGATAAAGTGATTTTAGTAACAGTGATATTTATATTATACTGAAATTTTCAAAATACAAAGTGTAGAATGTACGAGTTTTAAACATTAAAATATAAATATATATGTCCAAATATGAATATATTAGTGTTAATAAAGTAAATAATGTTACATGTTATTTTTTGTCATTTTTATTGAACCAAAAGAGTAATTGGAGGAAAGTATCGAGTTTTCGCGAATCCATGATTCTCCCTTTGCGGCATTATGTAAGTATTACATTCAGTTATGCTTATATAATTTGTAATGGAATATAAATAATAATGTTACTAGCAAACCGGCGCGGCTTCGCACGGGTGCAACTGGTACTAAATATACTACAAAATATCTTTCACAGACGTCACTATATTATTAGAAACATCTAATATTGACAGTGTTTATGCATGTATAATACATATAAACCTTTATATCGAATCAGTCTATCTATTACAAAAACTGCATCAAAATCCGTTACGTAGTTTTAAAGGAAGGTACGCAGGGACAGACAGATGTGAAGCGACTTTTTTTAAATCTTAATTTAGAGGTTTTTTACAGAGAAAAATGTACACCCCATGAACTCTTATTCTATCTTATGCAAAACTAATAAGTGAACTTATTTATTTACAAAAATGTATACAGTGTCTTAGCCGAGTCCGTTAAAGGCTAAAGGCCTTTTACACTACGTAGTGATAAACATTAAAAGGCTATTGATCATTTGCTATTTCTGCATTCGTTATGCATCAAGATATATCAGGATAAGTAGGTATTTCGCATGCTGGTGAATTTTATTCGTTGGATATGAAGCTTCTGACGCATCCTATAGAACGCAATATTATACACTTTAGACGCTTTGAAAACTGAGGGGCACTTACGGTGTGGTCTTTTCACCCTCTATGTGCGTTGGTAATATAGGATACCCATTTTGCTATCGCGACGAAATTACCGGCCCTGCCAGCCCTATCGTTTGTAAAGCGCCTAATGTTGAAGTGCGAACGTGACCGCTACAAATGGTATAGGCAATTGAAACATACCACCATAATAAGGGTACGTCACTCTTTCTGGTAGGATGAGGAAATCTAGGCAAGTCACTAAACTCTACTAACTTATTCATAAGTGTTCACTGCTCCTAGATAGTTAATAAGTGCTTACTGCTTCTAGATTATTAATACTGAGTGCTGCTAGATCGTCAACAATTATGATTATAATCATAAATTTATTATAATACAGTTATGATTATAATCATGTTAAAATTATATAAATTCAAATGATTACAAACGAATTTTTGTAGTAGGATTCATGTGTTTATAATTAGACTAGTATCTAAAAGGAACAATTTTCTGTTTTTTTTAAATATTTTTTTTGTAGGACACTAATAGCATTAGAGGATAGGGTACCCGGTAGATTTGCACATTAGACCTAACATCCCGGCCAGAGCGACGCACCTATTTGTGCCTATCCTATGGTTTTTCTAGGCCACGGATGTTTCTAATCAGGAGATGAGAAGAAGCGTGTTCTATTACATAGGAATTAGGTAACAATCATACACAAAACACACTACACCGTCACCGCCGGTCCCCGCGATGAAGGCCCCTTTTCCGTCCGGGGCCTAACGCCGGGCGGCGAGCCGTTGATACCCCGCCCCCAGTAATCAGAACGCAGCACTAAACCGTGGTCCGGTCTCGCAGGAGACAACCCTTAGTGTGGGCGTTATTGGCCCACCCTTAAATAATGCAATCTCAGGTTGAGCACTCTGCTCGCCCACAAACGTCCGGTGTCGTTGCTAAGCCGCTCTGGCTTGCAACTATTGTCATTTCTAAAAAAATACATAGGACTTTTTTATGAATTGTAAGTTAAAACGTAATATGGATTAATATAAATAAATTTAAGGTTAGATTAGAGTAGGTACCACCACAAAAGAATAAATACTAGTGAAACTACTTTTAAAAGTTTATTTTCGATATTGTAAAATATTTACAAAAGATTTAGACGTTCACAAAACAGTCACTAAATATATACACAAGTTTGGCTTGACAAAGCTAACTTAGTGGTACGTTGACGTGATAGCAGCAACCGGACTGTGGACCCTGAAAGTTAACAAAAATAAATATTGTCACGCTCATATATCTTCGAAAGCAAAGGAATATACGAGTATGCACTCACGATACGCTGACAATATTATGTCCAATGACGTGACGGGTGGCAAATTCGTCGCCAATCGGGCACAAATCAATCAAAACAATCTGATCTAGAAATGCAAACGCCTTTGTTCATCACACAAACGCAACAAAATAATATCGTAGACTAACACCCGTAACACGAGCAAATATGTTGCTTACTTTGGGATTAGATTAATATGTGTTAGCTGTCCATTTTATTATTACTTATAATACGGGATACTCACGGTTTCATTTTATTTTTTGTCGATATTTCGGTCTAGTCACACAGACCGTGGTTACGACAAATGAAACAAAATAAAATGAAATCGTCAGTATCCCGTTTAAATTATTGAAGTTTAAAATCATATGTATATCACGCGTTCAGTCAACCGAACAAGTAGGAAAAGAGTATCTGTTCTACAATATATACATATACGTAAATTTAAAAATTGTATTCAGATTTACTTACCTATACTATTAACTAAAAGTTCTACGACATCTCATTCGGACTGATATCTACCGTTATCAATAAACTTACGCGACCTTAAATATTTTAAACCGAAACTTCACACGCTGAAACCGGTGTGTATGTATGAAGAGAGTAATGAATGTGGAGGAAGCTAGACAAGTACGTAGGAATCGTGACACTTGGTACACGATACTTTCTGCCTACCTCGTAAGGGACTTGACGTGAATATATGTATGAAGATGTGTTAATATTTTAACTGCAGCTACTATTTACAATAATTATCCCTGGACAAATCACACATATTGATGTAATCCTAAAGTAAGCAAATTATTTGCTTGTGTCATGGGTGCTTGTCAACGATATACCTAATACATAGAAATGTATATATAAATACCAGAATAAATTTAATGAACACCCAGACCCAGAACTGCGAACGCCTATGTTCATCACACAAACGCCCGCCCCCGTCGGGAATCGAACCCGAGCTTCGCTACTTGTTGATTGGCTACCACTCAGCCAGCGAGACGGTCATAATTATTATTATTATATTAAACTATTAACTTTATTACTTTATTCATTCACTTTGACTGTAATTGACTTAGAAATGGTTGTAGAATCTTACGACGGCCAGCAGGAACAGATACCATGGCGATGAGACCAAAACTATTTCAAGACCCGAACTGTTACCCTGATTCTACTCTACATTTCGCCTAAACACAGATGACATTATATACCTCGGTATCAATGACTACAACACTTGAAGTGGTTATATTTTGTGTTATGCTTAAAAATACTTATTTACCTGTTCGACGTAATTATTGACCGAGTACCGCACATTAGGATTACGTCTTGTAAAACATTCTGCGGGCAATCCTGATGGTCTGTTGGCGAAGACACTGTCATGTACGATTAGAGGCCGTCTCCTGGTGATAGGATCTAGTTCGCAGGTCGGACAAGAGCTCTTGCATACTGGTATGCAAGGGTAGGGGCAAGGTGGCGCTCGCGGACATATGGGTCGTTGTTTGGGTATTATTGGGGGAGGGCATTGTGGGTTGCGGCACGGCAACACTGGTTGGATGAAAGGAGTTGGCTCTGGACAAGGCATCACCTGCAAATCCAAAGGTAAGTTTATATGACAGGTACATATTATGTCATTATTGTCATGTTATTGATCACATTGGGGATATAGCCACTTATGTTTTAATTGGTATTTGTTTAGAACTTGTTTTTCGAAGTTCAGATTTACCATTTTACTTATAGCTAGCTTTTATTGCGAGGGTCATTTTTTTAATTATAGCCAATGTCACTCTTGAATAGTATAGTTTTCTATTAGTGAAAGAATTTTCATGTTCTTATCAGTATTTCCGAAAATTACTCCCTACAAATAAACAAAGTTAAAAACTTTACCTCTTTATAATATTAGTATAGATACAGTTTACGTGTTCCTGTCGCCATGTCACTACTTGTCATTGACGTGTTTTAGATTTAGAGGGTGAGGTAGCAGGTAATTTTTTGGAAGAATACTTTTGGAAGAAGTCTAACATACCAGCCTCAGTTGGGCAAAGCACCATTAACATCTTTGGTGTCTACAGACGGTGTATTTATCTTTAGTATCAACTTTTAGGAAATCCGTTTATTTGTTTGCCTAACAATAATAAAAATTACCTTATGTTACATTAAAATGATTAATTATGACAGAAAAGCTGATATATATGTTTAATCAAAACTTACTGGCGGAGGTTCACAAGGTTCCGGAGGTGGGCAGCATGGCAACACCGGAGGGCAGCACACTGGTCTCGGAGGTGGAGGTGGACACGGATCAGGGAGCGCGCATCTTCGCGGCTTACAACAGGGCAACATAGGCACGACGGGTGGCACGAGGTCAGGTATCACTGGAGCGGGGCATTGCCTGAAGGATGGCTTACAGTTGCATGTGGGGCATGGGGTGCAAGGGCAGGGCGGTGGGCAGCAAGGTTGGCAGCAAGGCGGCGGACAAGGGCAGGAGTAAGTGCATGGTCCTGTCCCACACGGGATTATTGCGGGGCAAGTTGGACAAAAACATGTAGAGCACATTTTTATTTTCTTCCAAAATCGTTTTATTTATCACTTATTATATTTATGTTTACCTAGTTTATTTACGTATTTTTAATTTTTGTAATATCTAGATGTTATTAAAACTTCTAATTTTTCAATAATTTATTAAATTTTTAATTTTGATTTATTAAAAATATTTTGCATTGATTTTTATGTCAATGTCAATTTAAATAATTCTCTTCAAAATCAAAATTCTAGAAAAACAAAGTGAATGACATTTCACTGTCAAAAAGTCTTTCGGACTTTCTGTTTTAATAAATATTTTTAATAAAATTTATAAAAAATTGTATAAGTGAAAATGAGTGCACCATTTTATAGTCATGATCCGTGTGTCTGCTCAGGTATGCCCTGTGGCGCATGTTACCCGTACACGACGAAGCCTTGTGTTGCATCGTTTAACGACTTGGGCCCGTGTTCTGTTTGCCCCGGCGGGGGATGCTCACCTTGCCCCGCGCCTGTACGACCGTGCCCCGTTCCTTGTCCTCCTCCACCGGTTTTGCCTTGTTTGCAACCATGCCCTCCATGTGATAAGGTAATCATTTTGTCTTAAATTATCCTTATAAACCCAAAAGGATGATAAGGATAGGATAAAAGGAGGCGGATAATACCTACCGCTTTTAGTAGCCTACAACAATTACTCCCACTATATGTCTTATTTATTGCCTCCTTTGCAGAATAGACCATCTGCCTTTCTGCAAAGCAGCTCGTAAAAGGCACTCGCTTAATATTATTAAAACTATGACTTCGAACGAATCATACGACGTCGGCGACGTTAGGCGTGTGCGCTAACCACGCACTCCCAACAAGCTGGTTATATGTTGCTTTGGTAGCTACAATCAATTGGTTGGTTTCATTTTACTAGGTGGTAGAACTTCGCAGCGGCTCGCCCGGTAAAACGGTACCACCGCCTTACTTATTCCTGCCTCTATAACGTTAGTGCTTGCCGTTTACATGTTCCGGTTGGAGGGTAAGGTATCCGGTAAACTTACTTTTGCATGAGGCCTAACATTCCCGGCCTCCGGTTGGCAACACGGTTGGCACCTTTTGTGGATATAGGCAGCGTGAATTTCTTCCCATCAAGAAACCCGTCTGCGTGTCTGCATCCCAATACTATAAAAAATAACATTTCAGCCTGGAACACGAGTGCCGTGCAAGGAGCCTCTGTGTGACTCGGTAGCGATTCCCTGCTGCAGACCTAACCGATGCAAGCCATGCCCGTGCTACTGTTGCACGGAGCCGGCCATATGCTGTCCGAAGCGGTGCAGCTATCCCGGCGTCCCCGTGTGCGGGGGCTGCTTCGGCCCGTGTATGCCTGTCTGGTAACTAACCGCTGCAAGCCATGCCCGTGCTACTGTTGCACGGAGCCGGCCATATGCTGTCCGAAGCGATGCAGTTATCCTGGCGTCCCTGTGTGTGAAGGCTGCTGCAACCCGTGGATGCCAGTCTGGTAACTCTAGCCAGATATGTGCCTTGTGAAATAAAAACTGTCAGTTTTATAGAATATTTTGTTTTATTATATAATTTTTATTTTGAAAGGGAATATTAATAAAGTGCAACTTTTCGGGTAAGTGTCCACCACTTTGTCTATTCCTGCCACCAGTTTATGAATGCCAGTGACGTGTTTTAATCCGGATAGGATAGCCGGTAGAATTGCATATTATGCATTTATGGCCTCTAATGGCAATGTTTGTCGAACTGCAGCACTGAGTCACTTAATTGTCATTTAAGACATTTTTTATCACCGAGTTTTTATATTGTAGAATAGGTAGGCTTTTGACCGTCATCTTACCTGATTTTAAGTGACGATTTGGTCGAGGATGGAGCATACCTATCTACAAACATTCTATTTATCGGCTTTTAAAGATAGCTAGGTTATATTGTTCCGGAAACAAACCCGCAGGACGACTCTGTAAAGCTGCTAAGGAGTGTGTAAAGTGACAAATAAGTCTTGAATGCAGCAGTAAGACAATTGTGAGAGCTGTGTACTTAGTCGTTTTTTTATACCGTACTAACATAGAAATGAAAAGTCGGTTTTTTAAAATATTAAGCCTAAGGTTACAGGCTACCTTACTTTCCAAACTAGAACATTTCAACGAAAGTACTGACAGTATGGCGGCAGCAATAAGTAGGGCGGTGACACCAATAAGGTATTCAGTAAATTGACAGTAGATCTACGCTCACCACCTTTGCTCGTCACGGACAGGCTGTTGAGGCATTTGTGTAATTTATTTATTTATTTATTTGCAGAATAAGTGTCACAATAAGGTGTTAATTATTGTTAAATTTACATTCCAACTTATTCTACCCTTCTAGGGCGTGCAAATCAATATACTTAAAAACTAAAATTTATTATTTAATTTTATATAAAACAAATGAATGCAAAAATTTAATATACTAACATAATAGATAACCAATGATGATAAATTGAATTTCATTACTACATAATAAATATAAATTAATACAATTATAAATGTCAATCATTGCTATATATTTATTGCCTCATTAACTGGTTATTTCAGTGAAAAATATTTCAAAAAATTTAAAGTCAGAGTCAGAACGCATTTAATCAACTGGATTTGAAAATCTGCACTTGACGCATTAACAATTCTTAAAGCTACCACCGGATCGGTAATGCAGGCTTTTTGAATTAAAATACCATCTATACAAATCTTGAAATTATTATAATATTGTCAATTATAATAATACTGTCCTGTTCAGGCTTAGGATGCGATAAAAACTATCCTATTTTCAGTCAGCGATACTCCACTCCCCAGTTGCCAGAACGCACTAAGTCGAGGTTCGATCTTGCAGGAGACGGAGGCAGGAGGGATCTTGCAGTGGGCGTTATAGGCCCACCCTTAAATAAAGCAGTCTCAGTTTGAGCACTCTGCTTGCCCACAAACGTCCAGTGTCGTTGCGAAGCTGCTCTGGCTGGCAACCATTGTCATTTCGAAATGTCATTACTTTTTACACTTGGACTAAACTACAGATAGTTATGAAATGTTATCAAAATCGATTCAGAAGTTTCAGAATCTCTTTATGCCTAAGTGTTGTAAATATACTATTTTACTCTTAAAGGTCAATTTTTCTTGTGTTAGGTATTATTCGTTTATTGTCATAAGGTAAATTACATCGTTTTACTTATTACTGCTCCTGTTTCACGTTAATATTCGCTGTAAAGTGATATCTAAGTAAAAGATGCTACAGCAAAAGGAAGATAATTATCAAACGCAGAGTAAAGCCGTGGACAGCAGCTAAATATAAAAAATGGGTGGCACTCCGGTAGCGCCGACAAAAGTGAAAACTTATTTTGGTCATGTCAATCTAGGTCTCCTCGTATTGGTCTCGGATAATACCATCACAGGTATTATCGGTGGGTTGTGTCAAGAGTCTCCGAAACCGGCGTGTATGTATGAAAAGAGTAATAAATGTGGAGGAAGCTAGCTAGCAAGTATGTAGGAGTCGTGACACTTGGCTTTCGATACTCTCTGCCTACGCCGTAAGGTACTTGGCGTGAAGATATGAATGTATAATTTTGCACGAATTGATTTAATTATCAATATAAAAGTACTGTAATTTATGTGGTAAAAATATATTTATTTATTGCGCTATCGTACACAAATATGACAAGTTTTATTACCTGCGGTCTACTGTCCCTCCGTCTTACGAGTTTTCGATCAGGTCATGTGTCCTTACGTGAGTTGTTTTGACGCGAATTTAACATTATTTACTAATCACAAACAGTGCACTTCGCTAAAGAAATTTTCACTTAAAAATATATTTGTAAATCGCCTCTGTGGTCGAGTGGTGTCGCTGTCCGACTTTGACGCGAGAATTCTCGAATTCAATTCCCGGGTCGGGCAACTTGTTCTAAGAAATAACTCATATTTGAGTTTTTCTGAAAAACATAACGTTGTCTGGGATTGGATTTGTGCCCGATAGACGACGATAGAGACGACGATTTACAAATATATACGTATTCCTCATGTAACTGTACAAGCCACTCAATAATATGGCCAAAATCATAGGGCTAACCTTTTGTTTGCAGAATAACGAGCGACTAGGTATTGCAAACAGAGTGCGTGGCTAATTGAATAGCTGGATCCGCCCCGAGTTTCAGGTAAAATGTCGTGCGCAAATCCAATCCGGGCAGCTTGTTACCCACGACAATCGCTTCGGTTTATTGCTGAAAAATGTGGTGTTAAGTTTCCGCAATAAAAATATAACTACTAGCTTTTTTCACGGCTTTGCCTGAGTTTTAGTGTAATTTATCTATTTTCTACACTTTCCATCGTCGACGCTTAGTGAAATTGTATTTTCATGATTTTTTAAAAGTTACTTGTACACTTTCACAGTATTTTTATTATAGGGTTCGTTCGCTAACTAAAGCATCTTCATGGCTACTATTCCCTAAAGCGGATGTAATCGTTAACAACAGAGGTGTTAATGTTTGTAAATGTAATATTTTATTAATTAATTTAATGTATTTTAAACGATTGTAATTAAAAAATATTAACTTTCTCCACTTCTCCTTCATATAAACTATAAGTATGCCAAATTCCATACTCTCCAAGGGTCAGGGTCCAAAGTTTTTGCTTCGTGTGTTAATAATAATTATACTGATTAGTGAGTATAATTAACAAGTAAACGGGGCTCCAGATGGTAAGAGGCGACAACAGATAGTCCGTCGCCTTCTAGTGACTAGGGTGTGTATGTGACCTATAGCCAGTTTCTGAACTGGCAATTAATGTTAATCTAAGATTATTTTTCATCAATTGCTATTAAACATATATTATTAAATTTAAAATTGGAACAAAACAAGATTATCCTACTAATATTATAAATGCGAAAGTTTGTGAGTATGGATGTATGGATGTTTGTTACTCTTTCACGCAAATA
>DVZN01001271.1:0-10490 GCA_018237365.1 Caria ino melicerta
AGTGGCGATAGGCTTGCCACGTATCACATCATGGGCCCTAGTACATTGGCTAATCGTGGGTGTTCTAGTATATCTACCGGACTTACGAGTTGTGGAGATACCAGCTCACTTCTGCCTGCCGCTTTGGGGATAATAGGCGTGAAGGTACTTTTAGTTATATGAATAGAGTAAGTAGAGTAGCTTGGCAAGTGTGCAGGAATCTTGACACTGGGCACTGGATACTAATTGATATAAATCTAAAATTAGCATTTTACTTGCTAGTAAGTTTGTGACCAAGTCATTGCTAGATTTCGCAAAATCGAGTTTGAATTATTCATTATAGTCGGGATTCGTCATAGTTTTGGTAAAGTGGTGCCCGAGTGGTGGCGACTTTACACAAGCACAGCAAGTGAGATTTGTTGGCATAATTTCTTCTAATTATTTTGTACAGTTTATTCAGTTAATGAAGAAATTTAAACTAATTTCTTCATTAACTGAATAAACTGTACAAAATGCTACCAAAATTAACGATATGACAATAACGATATACATACGAAGTTCATGAATAATTAATAAACAGCGTTCATCTTTTTCTGCCTCTTTGGTCGAGTGGTGTTGGTGTCCGACTTTGATGAGAGAGGTCCTGGGTTCAATTCCTGTGTCGGGCAACTTGTTCTCTATGAGTTTTTTTTAGTTTTTCTAATAAAAATAACGTTGCGTGGGATTGAATTTGTGCCCGATTGGCGACGAACTTGCCACCCGTCACATCATGGGACCTAATAACGTCGGCTAATCGTGGTTACATGCTGTGTCACTTCCTTCCCTTTACGGGACATGTGGGCGTGACGATATTGATTGAACTTTTTTCTCGATACCACCAACAATCCATATCAGGGTCCTTACACAATTTACATATGATACGTTGGTAAACACAGAACATTATTACTCACGGAGAATGGTAATATTACCTACCCGAACTAAAATATTCTTAACATGCAACCTTTTAATATTGTTCTTAAAACACACATTTTTTAAGTTATAAAAAAACTTTCCAAATTTGAATTCAAATATTCTGATTCTACAGTTTAGTAACCGATAAGTATCTTTACGTTCATCGCATCAAAAAACACAAGATGTGTTGAGTTATTACTGCACACTCCGTCACTTTTAAATACGCTCTATCTTTAATTCTTATATTCCTAAATACTTTAATACCATTTATAAAAATCACTACAACGATGAAGGTGAACTCTAACACACACTCATAATGACTATATTAGTTTATGTCAAAGGTAAAAGATCTTTGTTATCCGTCTTGGTTTGAAAGGCCACTAGTGTAATCAAAACATCGTGAAGTAATCTCTTTTATGTCAGTGTATTGTGGTTTAACAAATGATCCGGCGATATATTTTAGTAACGCATTTTGTTAATCTTTATTTGATAGATATCTTAGGTAAAATATGCACCTTGTGATCTGGCTACTTCTGTTTTTAAAAAACAGTTGCAAGCAAATAGTCTGTCTGTATTGATAAGTTAACGCAGCAAGTCTGCATGAATAGTTTCGATACGTTAAATGCTAGCTCTTAAGAACTTTTGACCAGAACCGGGAGGGTGTCAATCCGCATTGTAGGTATATTCGCCGCCTGCCTACTCTAGTAGGCCGTTAAAGCGGAACCGCATTAGCGCGATACCGCTGTTCATATCCGTTCAGCGAAATGTGAGCGTCTAGTCCAAGTCGTAAGTATCAATTTTGCTTGCACTTAAATATGAGCTAGCAAACTTATACATAAACTTGCGTTTTGTTAGTGAGTGTAAAATCTGTACGGTAGTACTATTATCTTATCTGTGCCGAAACAAACGATAAAATACGTAATTGTCAATCACGATTTAAAGAAAACATATTGATTTGAGTCCGGCAGAACAGCTGAATAAAAGGCAGCTCGTAGGAGGCAAGCATAGGTTATGTGCTTAATCTTTTGGTGGTAGAGTGCTAAGCATTAATATATCGAGGATCTACTGCGTCATGTATTCCTGCCGTCATGCCAGTGTTCAACTCTTTCGTGTTCTGGCGGGGAGAGTTGCCAGTGGACAACAACGGTGGTGGATTAAGCCTAAAACATAAGCCACATGACAGCGTCGCACGCATAACGTCTATAGTGCCTGTATCTCACGGTTATCTTACCAGGAGTAGAATAGTGTTGCAACTGTAATGTTACGAAAAGATCACACGACAATCGCAAGGCATTTCTGATAAGTATATTATAATAATTAGGAATATTTAGGTATATACCGCAATTTCCAAAAGGGGTAATAATAAAAAAAAATATCACTGGGCAGCCTCTACACAGAAAAACCGGACCAACCAGACCGGAAAAGTTTATACCTTGACCCTTAATTAGGTGTCGTACTAATATTCGAAGAGGAAGGAAGAACGACGTGTAACGATGCCCTTTGAAAAAATATTGATTAAAAAATACTATAAACCTTCAAGTATACAAATGAAATAAACGCATTGCTATATGACATAAAGCCTATGCCTCCATACAACCTCTATAATATTTTTTTTAAATCCAAACGATAATATAATATACATAACAAGTTATCTAAACAGCCGTCTGTACCAACAAAACGCAACAACTGCTCGGAAATAAGGTGAGGATAATAGCCCAAATCCCTGGCAGTGGTGGCGTTAATTTTAACACCAATGGCTGTATAAAAAGTTACGCTATTTATTATCTGTATAGTATTATTCACTGCAAATAAATGGACTGTGGGGATCTGACATAATAGCATTGTATACGTGCCATTGTCGCTCGCGTTATGTGATTTTAAGAATGGTTTAGGGTACCGTACCAGATCTGATAAAACTATAATAAAAAATTGTGAGAAAGATCAATTCTTTACCTACTTCAATGAACGAGTTCTCAATTTAGGTTGTTTAATTAGAACTAATAACTCAATAACTAAGTATTTCACAAAAACATTTCATATTTGCCTCGTATATCGAAACTTGCGAGATAAATAATATTTGGCTTTAACGACAAAAGAAGTGAGATTTAAATGGGTGTCAAGTTTAATGGTATATCACCATACTAAGAAAATTATTTGCTTGTTATATGGTAGCCGGTCGACGATACTAATATGTACATACAAAATAGAAAAACATATATTAAATATGAGGCTAAAATAGATCCAGAAATACGAACGTCTTTTTTCATCATACAAACCCCCGGTCTTGTCGGGATTCGAACCTGAACCTTGTAACACATCAACGGTAAGGAGTTTATATTCAATCATTAACCAATGAGGTGGTCAACATTTGGCGACTGTAGACAGCGAGTATTTCTTACCATCAGGAAATCCGTCAACTTGTTTGATTGCGACTTATCCCAAGTAGACCTACTTGGGATGAGTGAACCTTAGGTACTTACCAAAAGTACTGTCCAGAACATCAACTTATTCCATTATGATCTACGGAACCCATAATTAAAATAAAATGTAAAGTTATCGATATTTTTATAAAAGGATGTGTCTCCTCGAATAGGGATTAGTTGGAAATCGGCTTGATGATTATTTTGGACAAATATTTGCGGGACACTTGGATGACATAATCGCACTAGTCGGTGATCTCACGATGGTATTATATCAAAAATAATATTTACTTAGAGCTACCCTACTGGTTTCGTCACATTAACAGCATGATACCTAATCCTGGAGACCCCGTTGTCGTGAGACCGTAATACTATCAGACAAACAGCTCTAGCGTTTACTCTTGAGGTGAAACCCTACAGTGACATTAAGTATAAGGGTGCCACATTCAAAGTTATCTTTGCAGTGACTGCAACAATCTAAAATTGACGTCTGTTACAAGCAGGTGTTAGTTCTAGTACCTAAAATATATTATTAGAGCAGTTGTTCTTCGCTGGTGATCCCTGAAAGCACTTAAAAGTGGTCCACGCAGTTATCCGGAAGTGTAGATGTAGCTATCGTTCGGCCAGTTGGTGCAGTGCACCAGGACCCCGGAGTTAAAGGGACGCTCAAATTTTTCGTTCTTAAAAAATGTTAATTTCCCCGAAGCGGAGGTTACGCTTAAAAAACACTCAAAATCGGACCCTCTAATCTTCGCGTTGAAAAGAGAAGGTAACCAGTAGGTAACTTAGTAAAGTTAAACTTACTACATCCTATTCTTATTCCTCAAATATAAGTTAAAGCTACGTGGAAAAAGAGTTTCTTTTCCGCCTAACCACGCTACTGGATGTTTGTGATGTAATTTAATGTGTATACACACTATTCTTTCATTACACTCCTAAGGCCCAAATTACTGAAATCCATAAAACCAACCCTCAAACCCTTAAAACTGATTCACATCTATGTTATCATCATTAGCTAACAGCCAGTAATCTTTCATAAATGGAATGTTAACACTGATAATAACCATTAATCCCTTCCTAGACCATTCTCCTGAATGTATTTAAGAAATCCAGCAGCAACTACAACAAAAGGCACTTTATATTCAACCTCTTTGCATTCCCAACTTTATGACGTGTAAAATAAGTTTTACTCTTTTAACTGGCAACTTTGAAGGGAAGTCTTTCTGAGAAAGTTTCATTGTTAAATTCTGGGTTAAGCTATTGCTACATCCGTAATTTTTCGAAACGTAGCCCATACCATTCAAGTCCGGAAGCAACTTTTTTATATTTACATAACTATTGCGACGAACAGATTATCTATAATGAGTAAAAATACACTTATTGTCGCTGTGTTGTTGCTTTTGTCCCTAATTTCATTGTTATTTTCGTAACTTTCTCACGAGATATTTTGAACAGTATACATACAAACCGTTGTACCAACCACAACGTTAACTACCGCCTCATGTACAAGTAAACATATATTTATTTTACCCCCCAGACCGGAACATGACACTGGTAAGTATTGATATAATGGTAGGCTTCGTGCCGCCATTTTCATGAGCTTGCCGGCTAAAACTGTTAAAATTGTTTTCGATTAATTGACTCTAAAATACGGATGGTTTATTTGGTTGTTATTTATTTTGTAGGAGCTAAAAGATTAATTCGCCATTTGATGGTTCGCTTAAAATATCGAATGAGTATGCTGGTGGCGAAATTGTGCAAAACTTGCTAATAAATTTTAGTCTTTGATTCGTAAAATGCAAAAAGAGATTGAAAATCGCTCTCTCGCAGGTTTTAGTAAAAATAGTGATCTTAAATTGTAGTTGTAATAAAATACCGTTATGCCCGTATATCCTCGAAAGTGTAGGCAGTATATTGTAGTTCGTTTAAGAAATTAGCTTCCCGATTTGAAAATACGAACTTATCGCTCGTTAGTCGTGAGGCCGTGACTCACCACAAAAAAAAATTCGGATCGACAGCACTAAAAAAATTAGAATTCCTTTTTACCTCTGTCATTCCCTATCCATTAGACTTTCAACTAGTAAAACACGCAACAGATTTTGATGCAGTTATTCTAAGTTACAGAATATATTTTTACAGTTATATTTTTTGAAACAGAACACCTGTTTGGTTCACAACTGAAAAAGTCTTCTCATTTTCTAATTCGATGAAACTGTGAAACTACGCCTATTCCTTAATATCGAATTTAAGGAATGTGTTTACAATTAACGTAAAAAAAATCCTTTGAAGAATCTATCAACAAGCGACGGTTTCACAGGTCCGCAGACTTCTTCAACCTTACACAATACATAACTTTCAGCCGAGTAAAACTGTGCCGGATCGCTAGTTAATTAATAAAGCGAAAAGTCAAAGGAAACCAGATGTAATGAAGGAGTAACGTGGCGTAATGTTACTAATAGCTGCATACACGTTCTCGTCACCCGACTGTAGTAATTACGCCTTTGAGAGGTGAGCCGGGTGTTACTGAACAGTGTTGCCAGAAATTCTAACGTAATTTCAGACCAGGGTAAAACTATATCGGCTGTTAACAAGAGCTGTTGATATTTTGTCTATTCTGTGTGGGTTTGTTAGTAGTCATATATTAATGGTTAGATATTTTATTTTTAACTAGCTGTTACCCTTGGCTTAACTCATGTTTTTATTTATTTATTATAGACTCAATTTGGCCTAACGTGACTAAACCCAAATTGACCCGACTCGATTCTATTTAACTAGAATCGATTCATCTCCACATGACCCCAATCAACCCGACAAATTATAGTTCAAGTTTAAATTTTGTCTTTCATTCTCTCTCATACGGGAACCCTTTAACTAAAAGGGATAAAAATAAGTATTTAACCTTCCTGGAAACAAAGTATCCGCCAGTAAAGTAAAGTGCAGTAAATTCGGCGTGGATCGCGGCCAGGATACAGACAGACAAAAATACTGAAATTCTCAAAATATGTTCTGTTTTTAATCTTCTAAACTCTAAACCATTTTCTTTTTTTAATATTTTCAATGTACATACATAATTCACTTTTCTACACTTTATTATATCTATGGATAATATTATTTGTACATATAAAAAACAAAACTTTACGCATGTTTTATTTTAAATATCGTCACGCCCATTAGCATTGAAGGTGTATTACATACACACCCACGCTTAGCCGACGATATTAGTTCTCATGATGAGACAGGTTACAAGTCTGTCGCCAATCGCCATATCAGTATCAGTATCAACCATTTTGCAATTTTTTGATCACATCGGAAACAAATTGAGCCACAATATTTAAACTGTAAATAAATAAATAAATATCGTCACGCCCATGTATCCTCGAAACGGTAGGTAGAGGTTACATACCAATATGCACCCACGATTAGCCGACGATATTAGGTCCCATGATAACGGGTGACAAGTCCGTCGCCGATCGGGCACAAATGAAATACTGAAAAAACTCAATATGCACAACCCGGGAATCGCTTTCCGGACCTCACGCGTCAAAGGCGGACACCGACACCACTCGAATACAGAGGCAACTTAAAATACCTTCAAATCTTCAAATGAAAACACTTTTACTGTTTTACATGTCATTTATAAATTGCTATTAATTAAATAGCCTACTACATATTGTACGCTGTATAATTAATAATAAATTATAAGTAATACGTAAAAGTGTTTTCATTTGAAGATATAAATATATGGAAGTTTTACCAAGCGCCGGTGGAAAATATAAAATAATATATGTAGAGATTTTATTACTAGTGATGCGAATTGACAACTATATCTATGGGACACAGAAAATAATAAGTTCTAAATATTAGGAAAAACGTTATTTTGGTAATATTGATGATGTACCCGCCTAACGACACCAATTCGAAAAGAATCGGGTTCGATTCCCAACAGGAGCAAACATTTATTTAATAAACAAAATTGTCTTTATTTCTGGAGAAAAAAAAATTACAAACATTATTTGCACAATCACTTTATCCCAATTTTAATCAAAAACGGTTAAACCGTTGTTGGGTTACGACGGAACATACGGGTACATATTACCAAAGACGATCATTAGATCGTCTTTGATATTACTTACTACTTAGATACAGACATGCAGACAAGACTGTTAAAAATGGTAAAAACTGTGTTAGTAGGTAAGCAACACAGAACAGAAAGAAAGAGGTTTTTCTGTTGCATGGTAAGAAATAATTAGACTGATATATCTTGTCTATACACATAAATAAAATTGGAGTGTTTGTAATATTAAAATAACCGCTTTTTACTACATGCATATAGGTATGAATGTGTACATGTCACTTTCTTTACAATTTTTGTCTGTCTGTCTGTCTGTTTGTTCCGGCTAATCTTAGTACATTAATAAATCACATTGGGTGAGGTTTTTGTAAGGAGCCCTACTTTTTTCTATTTTCTGTGACTCCAGGTCTTATACATAATATTGGTCTAATCAGGCAGACAAACAAACTAATAATACCATTACGACACTGTTTGTTTAAAATGTAGGTACATAGTAACTCCATCTATTGTCACTTTTAGAAAACTAATCTTCAGATTTTTATAAATAGAATATACATATAATATGTGCCTGTATACATTTTTAACTGTAAGGCGATTAAAAACCTAGTTTAATAATATTCTTATTTAATAGCCAACTACCATTTCGTCGTATCAAATGATTATAAATTTTAAAGATTAAAGTAATGTTTATGAAGCCATTTTTTTATAATATTGGAAGGGAAACAAGCAGACAAATTTCCTGATGGTAAAAAATTCACGCCGCCTATAGAAACCAAAGGTGCTGATGGTGCATTTTCAACCTAAGGCCGAAATATTAGGCCTGATGAAAAAGTAATTTTACAGGCTAAACCGGAACAAGTCAACGACAAGCATTGACGTTATTGCGGCAGAAATAAGTAAGGGGTGGTACCATTCCACCCCGGTTAGCCGCTGCCATGCTCTACTACCTAATAAGAGATCACGGTCTTAGTGTAAGTAGGCCTACGCTCGCTTTTTACGAGCTGCCTGGCAGGAAGGCTGGTCTATTCTGCAAAGGAGACCGGACCATCATGGGGCTAGAACCAAGTGTTTTTGTCAAAAGAAAAGAAAAATCAAGCTCGTTTCATCATCAGGTTTAAAAAATTAGTATTTTTTAACTTCCCACTAAGAAAATTGAACATTTTCAAAATAATATTTTCCCTTCAATTTTCGAAAATCGAGATATCATCAGATCTTCATGTTTTAAGGTATCCCAAAGCTATTCCGACTATTTTCAGTATGGCGTTCAAATGTATTTAAGTGTACTCTTAAACTCATTAAACTGCGTCGATTGTCTCTAATTTCATTAAAATCGGTAAATGTGTTCGTAAGATAGCGTTGGAGAAAAAACTTTAAAAAAGTGTTTGTTTCAAAATTACTGCGAAGATTTTGGCAGAGTGTTCTTTTATTGTTAATAACTGTGTTAACATTAAAAACTGCGTCAAATGCCATAAAATCCATCAATTCGTTCGAGAGATATCAAACTTTAAAAATTGAAGAACTGGTAAAACTTGAGTAGATTAAATCATGTTTCTCACTAAAGATTTAAAGACATCGTAAGGAAGCAGTCGGTGGTTAAAATTACTGGAATAACCATCTGCCTTCCTGCCAGGCAGCTCGTAAAAGGTGAGCATAGGCTTACTTTCACTAGCACCGTGATTTTTTACTAGGTGGTAGAGCTTCGCAAGGGCTCGCCCGGGTAGAATGTATCCACCGCCTTACCTATTCCTGTCATCATAACGACAGGGCTAAGGTAGCCGGTAAACTTAATTTTGCATGAGGCATAGGTTGGCAACGCATCATTTACCACCTTTGGTGTCTATAGGTGGCGTGAATTTATGAAGACTATAATACCTACCATGAGTTTATCTGATCTCTAGTCATAGAGACAGTAAGAAAACTCCTTAGATTAATACCTGCCAGGGAATCTTTATCCGTTGTCTTCTAGCATTCCAATCTAGATCTACAACTACATTAATTTAACATGACGTATTGAAGTTGGCAGCGCTGTTCTCTAGTTTATTTATTTATTTATTTATTTATTTAAAATTTTATGCACAAAAATGTACAAGGGTTGACTTAATGCTACATGGCATTCTCTACCAGTCGACCTAACTCCATTTGAACTATGTAACGATGGGGTGCACAGAAAGATAAGTAAATCCATTCAAAATTAGTCACAAAAAATAAACTTACTTTAAATCTATAAGTATTTAAAATATTGTTACACACTATATGAAACGTAAATACTTAAAATTATACATACATAAAACACGTAAAAATACATTGATTACTTACATAAATCAATCAATGTAATTGGTCTATTAAAAATCCTGAGATTATGTTGCCGTATGAAAATTTTTTGAAACTTACTTAACAATTAAATAATCATCCACACTCACTAAATATGTCCATACCAATTAATTACTTATCTAATTGAATGAGCATGGATTTTAATTGTGTAAGTTTTACCAAATTTGAGTAAAAATAAATATCGTCACGCCGATATGTCCTTCAAAGCGTAGGCAGAGGTACATACTACATACTAGTACACCCACGATTAGCCGACGATATTAGGTCCCATGATGTGACAAGAGGCAAATCCGTCGCCAATAGGGTACTTATCCAATCCCAAGAAACGTCAAGTTATTCAGATAAACTGTAAAAACTCATAGAGAACAAATTGCCCGACCCAGGAATTGAATCCAGGACCTCTCGCGTGAAAATCGGACACCGACACGACTTGACCACGGAGGCGATCAAAACAAATTTATTTAGATTATTTTTATTATGTATAATTTTATATAAAAGAAAATCTCAGTATTTGCCCTGAAATATGGTGATCCTAAGTTTAACCCTTTTAAAGAAATTCTAAGTGCCGAGTTGTTTTATTAAATGGATTACAAATTCCGTGATTTTCAGATTCCGCTTTGTTTTGTTTACTTTGTCTTGAGTTTGTATTGTATGAACGTCAATGAATGAATGAATGAATGAACTCTTTATTGTGCACAATCAAACTTACAGATTAATAAATATAATTATTTAAATAC
>DVZN01001272.1:0-10489 GCA_018237365.1 Caria ino melicerta
CGAACAAGAAGCAAACTACCTTGAGATATCGATGTTGGGGCGCATTTCAATCGAATCCTCTACCTTGTCTCTAGTAATTATCGGATATATAGCAACTTTCAGTAGTTTCAAAACCCATCAACGAATTAAATTAGGGAATTCAAACAGTAAGTCCTAAGAATATGATCTAGGCTTTATAAGTTCATATTCTTTGACTAGGTCTTATTACCATAGATAATATCCTTAAAAAGCTTAGCTTGAGTCTCCACCTTAGATCATTAAGTAATGGAAATGTAAAATGATTACGGTCGTGAGTAAAAGAGTTTTATATAACGCATAGGGCCAGAGGTGCTATTTTTTAACATTCAGTGGTTATTTCAAAATCACCAATGAATAAAATACTCGTCAATCACTCATTGTTCTTCTTCACTTCTTCCTTTCTTGATAAGTGTTAACAATTTTTAATTTCTACTCTTTTTGAACAAGCTGTGAATGTACTCCTTTTAAAAAATATTTTTCTTGGTATTACCGTACATCCTCTTAGAGTAACTACGGCCCAATATTGATTAAGTAGAGCATAATTTTGTTTACTTCGCAAGAGTGGGTCGAAATAAGAAAGGTGCGTCTATCTACGCCCCATTTAAATCATTATGCGACCACCGCACAATATATGCTCAAAGGCAGTGGTTCTTAACCTTTTTATGACAATATATGCTCAAAGGCAGTGGTTCTTAACCTTTTTATGACAACATACCACTTCACCTAAACTTCCATGTTGTCTGGAGTCTGGACCAACTACTACTGGAATAAAGGTTATTCAAATACTGATACAATTGTTTCAAAGCGCCTCGTTCGCTAGTTGCTACCTCACTTGTGCCACGCGTTGTGGTCATTGTATAAACTATCTGTTAGTTGGTACCTATTTAATATTTTTCAGATGACTTCACTGGTCCTTACAGGGGCCACTAGTGATCCACGAACCACAGGTTAAGAACCACTGTCCTAAAACAACCTGTTAGACCTAAAACGACCTGGTCCGTTTTCTACGGCCAGCGATTAAGCCGAGGTCAGAGGGCCTAAAAGCCCTGACACCTCATACCTGCTGCCTTGCGGGAGCAGAAGACAGCTACGAGACAACCTGTTAGAGGATTCCACCGAAAAACGCCACAGTTTGCGGGAATTGACCAACCAAAATGTCAGATAATCAACATTATTATATTCATTGATTTAATATTAACAAGTATATAATTATGTAGGTATTAAACACCTGTTATACAGTGACACCTATTATTTGTATTTATTACAAAGATACCGTTGTATGTGTTCTGAATTAAGCGTAAGCATTCAAATATCTTCAGATACATTCATATTGTAATCTTGTAATCTTACGTTTACTTTACAAGAGAATTGCTTTATGGTTTGAGCATTTCGTATTTTAATTTACATCTTTGTTAGAATCACCATAATCTCGGTGAAGTCCAAAAAAAAAACAAGAACTGAATTTAATGTTTGCTTAGAAAGTTTTTGCTTTTCTCATGACAGCTGGATAATATTATTTTAAGCCAGAGTACTTAATAGATATTAATTGAAACGTATTTTAATACAACTGATAAAGAAATCATAAAATAAAAATATTGCATGATTCTTAAATTTCACAGTTATTAGTGCAGAATAAATAAACAGTATAAATAAAGCTTAATCTTTTCAAAAACATTTTCGCCTAATTTTTTAATTTTTAAGACTGGATTGTATGATTAGTAAGTACCTTCTACAGGAATAATTTAACTATCAATAACTAGCAGTTACCGGCGGTTTATTGGCAACGTTATCTTTTTCAGAAAAACTGAAAAAATTCATGAATAGAACAAATTGCCCGACCCGGAAATCAAACCCGGGATCTCTCGAGTCAAAATCGGACACCGACACCACTCAACCACAGAGGCGACTAAATATTTAAAATAATAAATTAAGCATACTGATCTAACAAAAGCATTTTGTCTGTGTTGTAAATAATAGTACATTTAAATAAACACCATTCACATAAATTTAATACACACTGAAACCCTATGAATACGGATAATATAATTTTCATAATATTTATTGCTTTGTTATTGTTGTGTTGTTTTTTTTTTGTTACCGTGCAACAACCAAAGAAATAGGTCTGCACTTACCAAGAGACAATGTAAATTATAAAACATTATTTTTAAACACATTATAATTTAATAGTCAATAGTCAAATATATAGTTATAATTTAATGTTAAATGATCTTCGAATCACATACAACGGATTTAAAATACTCAAGCTATAATAATTAGGACACTAGATTTGTCTAAAAAAGATCTCCATATGTACATTTCGTTCGTAGACACTGCATTGCTAAAGTATTTTTTAACTGACGTTTAAGGTTGAAGTTAAAATAACAAAAACTTTAGTAAATTAGGGAATGACTATAAATGACTATAAAATAATAAAGAAAGACAAATTAATTGTATTTTTTAATTATAAAAATAAAAAAGAAACATGAGAAATAGACACAATTTTATAGATATTTTCTGTAAGGTTATAGCCATATTTTTTTCTATTTCAGTTTTATAAGAATTTATTCTGTCATAGTCATAGTTTAACTTTTTTTTCATGCTGTATTTATTTTGTACTAACTGATGTTGTTGGTGCACATTTTTTTCTTTTTAAGTCACTCCTGCACTGTGTGAAATAACAAAATAATAATTCAAATCGGTCCAGTTATTTGTGAGTTATAGCGAGACCAACAAACAAAAATTTATTCTCATCATTACTAGCGACTCACCTCGGCTTCGCACGAGTGAAAAACTGAAACTAAATATACTACAGAATGCCTCATATAGACATCACAATAAGAAATCTCTAAAAACATAAGTTTTTTTCTATTATTTTATGCATGTATTATACCTACATATAAACCTTTCTTTTGAATTACTCTATCTAATAAAGAAAACTGCATCAAAATCCGTTGCGTACTTTTATAGATCTAAGCATACATAGAGACAGATAGACGCGAAGCGACTTTATTTCATACTATGTAGTGATAAATCACAGCCAAAGACAGAACTTCTTAATTAGTAATCAGTTTAATTTATTTTAAAAAAATAAGACAAGTCCTGAGATTCTTTGGTCGTATATTCGTCATAAGCTTGTATGACCGATGTGAATACAATATTTCTTGTTTCTCAGTCGAACGCTACCGTCATATTGATGAGAGGGATAAGAACTGGACATAGGACTAAGTGTGCCCTAGTGGGCACTAGAGCTTTTCATTAAAAATGGGGTTATTATGAAATACCTATATTTTCATGAAGTTATCTAGTCGTCTAAAATCCCTCTATTATTATTGTAAAGTATATAATCATTAAAAACGTTTAAACAACCATTTAATATAAAGTAATTCGGTTGAAAACTGTGGATCGGTCATTAGTATAATAGACATTAAAAAAATATAATTACCGGTTTTTGAATATTTTTTTTCTATAGCTGTCCATAAAAGATCGAGAACTTATGATACTCGTATAGTTAGACCGACATTACGTCGTCGTGTTCGTACTTGCTATTCTTTCTGACCCACTAGCAGTTCTTCCACTACTAAAAATCTTATATACTGCCACTCTAGCTTACAGACCGTTGGCATACATATGTCAACTGCATGGATTTAGGTTAAAATAATTAGCCAATAACCGAAAAAAATCCAGACTCAAAAAATGTTGACAACCCGTGGCCTCAAATTAAAATTAATCATAAATAATCAAAACTTATAAAATCAAAAAGATACCTAAACGTTCAGTAAAAAACTATTAGCAGTGTCTTTACTTAATTAAATCGATTATGTTATTCTATTCTATCAAAATATTTAAAATACGGTGAAGACATCGAACTATATTCTGGCCTACAGTATCACTTTATTTCGAAGTCGCCTACCTCTTATATCCGTTTATACATACTTGCGAAAATAAGGGCATTCGCAAACCAACTAGCTTTATATCATAATGATGGTGATTCTTCTGTACACCGACTTAACTATTTTTTAGTTATCGCTATTTAGTTTCAACTAACAGAAAAAAAGAGACGAGACGAGTTTAGTGCTGCCAAATTAGAATATTTTAAAAATTATAAGAGCGTTTGATCTATACCTCACGATATTGCAAATCTTTGCAAGTTTGTACGTGCTTAATAATTTCACAGCACTAAATATGTCCCATCTCTTTTTTTGTCATATGGTTGAAGGCAGATAGCAATAGCTTAAAATTAGTTAAGGAAACGCGCAGCAGAATGACCACCAATATTTGGTGTATATGTTTTATTTTTAGAGAGCACTCCAATCTTATGCTCATACCGATACACAGTATTCATAAACTCAACACCATGTAACAGTATTATTACTTTTAAAACGTCAATGCTTATCTAGCCTGGTACAAACATCAGTATCCGTGTACACTGCTTAACATATTAGCTTATATACAGTATATGAATTAAAACAAGGTGTTACTTTTATATCTCACGTTGCCCCATGAACTGAATTTAATAAATAAATTTATATTTAGAACTTGATTAATTCATACATACCTATTATCAATAAAAATCTACATTTTACAGAACAAATACCTATCTATTTCCCAATAAATACACAATAATAAATTCCTTTTTTGGGTATTTGGAATCCAAAATAGTAATAGAATAGACCTTTATTTATTGGAAAAAATATATACTTTTATAATTAATCAAAACTAGTTTGAAGAGTAATTTTGTTGTATTGTACGTATTTCATGATACATGATTCACGTGTAAGTTAAGGGTATTGAGGCTTCGCCGATGGAAGTTCTGGACACTATGTCCTTCAACCATCTAGTTGGAAAGCATACGGCCCATTTTCATAAGATATCTAAATAAATATTCATAAAATAGAGCACTCTATAAAACTATTGTACATATTACCCAAATATCAAGAAAAAAACTCGTTCGTTTGCATAGGCCCTAAAGAATAATGGATTTGTTAAAAGCGCCATCTATGTACAGGTCACAGAACACTAAAACAAAAAGCGAAATAAAAACAAAATGCAACTCAGGTTTGATATTTTAATTATAACTAGTTATTTTACACAACTTAACAAAATACATACAGCAAATAAACAGCAACCAAAAGAAAAAAGTCATTCATACATTGGAACACGAATTAAAGTGTTGCTGCATACATCCCAATTTTGCCCGATTTTGTGTATAAAATCGAGAGTTGGCAAGACTGCAATCTGTTCGAAATCAATGCAACAACATTTTACGATTGCAAAACGTTGGTACCACTATCTATTTTTCTTAGTGAATATTATCGAGAGGAATTTAAAACATTTCCACATATTTATGACTTCTTCTAATTGCTTCTTTGTGACTGTGAATAAAAGTCTATTGCAGGAGAGATCTCATAAGTTAACAATATATTTCATTCATTGCTTTTTAAAATAATTTTCCAAACTGATAGTGGTTCAACGATTTGATGAGTTGAGTTTTGGAATCGCCGCCTTAATAATGAAACTGAGTACATTTATAATTATTGTGGACAGAAATAAATATTTTTATCTATGAATATTTTCTTTATATATTTATGGAATATGCCTGTAAAAAATAATGTGTGTTATTGGAATTTGCCTGTAAAATTAAACTGGACGTTTAAGCAACTTTTTTTTAATTTTTTAAGATTAATATCAGATTTGATTTGATTTGCACTAGATTTATACTGGACTTGTAACTTATATCATGGAATTCTTTGAGAGAATTTTTCTCAATAATTTAAAAATATTTACGATAATAGCGATTTCATTTCGTCTTGTATGATGAAGCAACAGCAAAATGTCGAAAAAAGTTAATTAGTCAAAATCCTAAGGTAAGAATAAAAATAAGGGAGCTTAATGTTGCCATGTATTAAAAAAATCACACACAACATCCCGTTACACATTTAGATATTTAAGTCGCAATTTTTCATATCAATTATTGATTGATTTTGAATTTGAGATATTTCTCATATTGCTACATTGCTAGCTAAAACGTAAAAACATAAAAATTGATGGAAACTGCATAATTATTAAATATTACCGATAATCTTCTATCTCTCTTTTGCAACAGGGATGTTTGCGTGTAATTATTAAAAAACAGTTTTATTATAAAAACAGTAATATTAAACTGTGACGCCATGATTTTCTATCACCTTCTCTGTCTGATATTGAATTTTAAACATTCATATAGAGCTGTTTTTAAAAGCAATTCAAAAACTATTTTAATTTAGTGCTCGGCAAGTATTCTTATTTCTAATTAAGCGATTAAAAATAGTACTCAGCTTATTATAAGGCGGCTGCGTTATATTTCGAACTCTATTTGAAACAACGTCAGTTATTTTACATCTTGTAATACTGTTCGTGCCTTAGCCAAGTACTTTACTGTTTGCGTAAATTATTTGTACTATATCACAAAAAATAAGTCAGATGCTTTAATCTTTTGAATGAAAAATATTCAACAAAAGTAAAGGCTAAGCCAAATAATTTTAGTATACTCAAACTTAAACCAATTTAACGTACATTAAAACTAAGCAATAATAATTCATTTGCCGATCTGAATAAATGAATACACGATATATAAAAAAATGAAAATAAGCTTCGTTTTTATTTACATTATGGAAGTTGGTAACGCTATGAGGCATTATAAAACCAGTAAATAAAATATAAGAAGGCAAACAGCGACCAACTACTAAACACGTCAGCACATCATAGCTTTTCGAATTTACTAAAATTTAATACATCTCTATAACAGTCGCTTGTTATTAGCACGATTCAACGCAGTAATAAATAATGCTATACACTGGCATCCCAAATCTATCTCACAGCACTAGGCGTAACTAGGGAATTAAATATGAAAAAATGTTGGCTAGCCCTACGTTATGCTTAAAGATCAATGTCCGAATTTCTTCGCCGATTCTGAGGAGGCCGTACGCAGACAAATTATAATTATTGATCAAACATTTCCATGCCTTTACTATTAAAACTCGATAAAGTCAATATTAGAATAGGTAATTTAATATTCAATGATCCAGTATGTTTAATGAGGAAAACACTTTCAACAACAAACTTACAGATATGGAATTACTTTTAAATGGCAGTTCGTTACCCCTATGTAAATAAACGTAAGCACACATATAGGGATAACTTTCTAAATCGACAGCTATAGTATTCATTCAATAGTAATTTTGACGGGAGCACAATTATATTTCTTTATTCTATCGATATTGATATTTTATTTATTAGAAGAGAGTGACCTAAACCTAATAAATTTCCTAGGCCATACGTAAATTCATTAAATCGGCAACAAAAATCGGGCCTCTGCAATTGCATAAAATATCGAGGTATAGAAATCATTCTGAATTAGGAATTCTGAATTACTGAATTGGGGAAAGAAAACTCCTTCTGAATTAGGAATGTGAGTAACCATGGTAACGATGGTTTATAGATTTAGTGCAACTGTATATCACATTAGGGATATTCCTAGTTACGTCTATGCCTGCCTGCCTGTTGTGCGCCTACCCATAAAAGCTACAACTAGCGCCGTAAATAATAAAAATTTAATCCAAATCTTGCATGAACTTATCACAAAGGAAATATATAGCCCGTTATTACTTACAGAATTTATTGAATACACTATTTACAATGCAAACGAGATTTAATTTACACTCCCTTACGGGTTTCACTAAATAATTTGTCATTTAATTTTTTTTATAAATATCTCCATAGTAACGTTATAAATTCATGATGATGGCCTCGATTTAATACTAAGAATTTGTATTTTAACTGCGGGATGGTGTGTACAAGCCCTTACTTCACCACAGCAGTTCTTAGCCTAAGGACCACTTAGTCACCGAGGCTCACGGCTGCTAAAACTAACTCACTTCCAATTTACATAGACGCCGAACCTTAACTTAACGAATATCTAATTTAAACATATTTCGCCAGCACAGTCCTATAATGAGCTAATTTACGCGGTGAGATATACAATTCGCTTAAACTACCCTCAAATTTCCACCAAAGACCTCTTCACGATAAAGCGGTGTTAATGACATTTAACTGTCAAACATTTATTTAAAATTTTAGTTCGAAGAAAATCCGCTTTTAATTAATGGCGGCGCTAGTCTCTATGAAACGATGCAATTAAATTTCTTATTTAATAGTTTATTTCCAAGTTTTTTTCGCTATATCATCGTGACAAGTCTACAAAGTGGTCTCAACCGTTTGAGACATTTTTAAAAGTCGCTTCAATACGTGCGCTAGAATTTTTTTAAGTTGTGCACATAATTTAACAGCGTCCAAAAAGAATGTGCTAGCGAATTGTCAAAATAAATAAAAGAATGTGAGTCTAAGTGTTATATTATTTATAGAAGCGCATTCAAAAACGTCACAAGGTTGTAGTGTGTTAAATAGGAGGGCTGATAGATTTTGTACTGAGCCACAAAAAAGTGTCGCGGCTCGACTAACGACATTCGCTGTTTAAGAATACTTTGTATGATACCATACACACAAATCTAACTACATCGTATCAACAAGATAGACGCTTACTGTCTGACATCTGTCACGTTAAAGAGAGAGAAATGATCCAGATGTATTCACAAATATGTGAGTACCTTAATGACATCCTTTTCCGCAAATACTTTCGACTCTAAACGCAATGAGCGACGAGTAAAACCGCGTTTCAAGGCTCGACAAAGCTCGCTTTGTATCACTGTAATATCATTATTTTATCCATCGTTAAGTCCAGCAAAAGTCTCGTCTATTTTTTCTCGCTAGCACGAGCCTTGGGTCAAGCCATCGTATCAAAACACGGTATACGATGTCTTAATTTACAATTATTTAATAAGTCATACAGGTCAAAATTGCTATCTGATAGTAACGCAATACTAACCAGCTTTAGCAGGTTTCAAGGCTCGGTAAGGCTCGCTTTGTATCACTGTAATACCACAGTTTTCTCCATCGTTGAGTCCCACAAAAAGTTTTGTCTATTTTCTTTGCGAGCCTTGTGTCTAGCCATCGTATTAAAACCACGATATACGGTGTCTTAATTTATTAACAGAACATACGGATCAAATTTCCTCCCTGAGAGTAACGCAATTGAACCAAATTTAGCAGGTTTTTACTGAGATTGCCCTCCTATTAAACAGACCGAGTTTACACTAGTTTGGGGAGATTGGAATCCTGACTCTAGAGCACTGAACACATTGAGTCCTCATACGCTATACCCGTCCCGCTCGCACCCGCTCCTCTGTCTCATTCTCGCATTACAATATGCAACAGGACGCCGAACAACAACTGCTCGATCCACCTTTACTCTTTTGTCGTTGATCTGAAATGAGACAAAACATAATTTTAATGAATTCGTATAAGCATTATGTTCAACTAGTAACTATCGTAGAGTAACTAGTAACTTAGTATTAGAAATAATTAGCGACCCGCCCCGGCTTTGCACGGCTGCAAAACTGATAGTAAATATACTACAGAATGTCTCTCACAGACATCACATTAGAAACTTCTAAAATGACCAGAGTTTCTCTATTATTTTATGCATGCATTATACATATAAACCATCCTCTTGAATCACTCTATCTATTTAAAAAAACCGTATCAAAATCCGTTCCGTAGTTTTAAAGATCTAAGGATACATAGCGACTTTGTTTTATACTATGTAAAGTTTATAAATACTTTTCCACAATTTATTTTATTATTTTAGCCAACCGGTTTCGCTATATAGGCATCATCAGGGCAATTACAACTTAAGACAAAACTTTTATAATATAGCAGAATTCACAAATTATAAAAACGTCGTCTTAAGTTCTGTTATATATTTAAAGTAAATAGGCAACACTAAAAATCCTACATATTACTGGTACTCAACTAATTTTAATAGGTAGAGAAAAACTTACAGGTGAGTGGGGTGTTGGGAGGGGAATCATTAGGATACGGATATGGGAGGTACGTTACATCCACCGGACTTCTGTAATGAGGAAAATAAATATTCAACAGCTGGCTTGATCCTGGCCGCAGCTATTACTGGCAGCGGCCGTTACGGTCGCAAGTGGGAATAATAGGGTAGATACTTGACTGATACTAATAATAATAACAAAATTAAAATGAATCGCCTCTGTTTATCGCTTATATATACGTCTAACAAGGGTCTTTTTTAGACGTGTGACTGTGGTGTAACGGTACGGCAGTCGCCTGTTAAGACCGCTAGCCGTTAGGTCCCGGGTTCAATTCCCAGGTCGAGCAACTTTTCTTAAAATGTTTTTCAGATTATTCTGTGTAAACATGACATTGCCCGGGACTGGAATGTGCCCCAAGTGGTGATAGGCTTGCCATCTATCACATCATGGGCCCTAGTACTTGGCTAATCGTGGGTGTTCTAGTATATCTACTGGACTTACGAGTCGTGGAGATACTAGCACACCTCTGCCTACCC
>DVZN01001273.1:0-10489 GCA_018237365.1 Caria ino melicerta
TTACATATTTCTTGTTAAGTAGATTTGCTTCAAGAACACAGTCCACAACTTACTTACTTATATGTACTTAAAAATTAGTAAACGAATAATACGCGTTATTTTACATCAAAACTAATAAGATCACTTGATTTTACAATTTATAACTTAACACATAATATACAGTGAGGGTATAAAAATTAAAAGTTAAACATTATTGCTACATTAATGACTCATTTTCCACATTTTTTTTAATAGTAATTTATTACCCCCTAATATAATTGGATTAAGAGGTAATAATGGGCAAAAACTTATACAACACTCTTTCGTAAGAGAAATAATCAACAACGGATTCTATCGATTCTTTAAGTAAAAGCCATAAATTTAGCATAGAGAGTCATTATCAAATAAGTCATTGTGAAAATATGTATAAACGAAAGGTTTAAAATATGTATATTAAAGTAAATGTAAGAAATCTGTATAAATAGAGCCATCCAAATTAAATCTATAACGTGCCTTGAAAATTTGTATATCTGGCAACACTGGGTGCAACTCACAAGTATGTTAAACCGCAAAATTATCACGGGAGTTTGGGAGCTCTCTCATCTCCCAGGCCCATAGAGGCTGGAGTAACGCAGGGCTTGGTACACTCTCACCTTTGCTCTTCAACCTCTATACGAGCGACCTACCCAGACCACAACGTGTCCACATAGCCCTATTTGCGGACGACACGGCAATCTATTTCACCAACCGTAATTGGCGATTTCTTACAAAAACGCTACAGACGGCAGCCAATTCGCTGGGCGACTGGTTCAGGAAATGGCGAGTAGAAGTTAACCCCGAAAAAAGTATAGCGGTGTACTTTAAAAGGGGCCTCCGTTCGAGCAGAACGACCAGGGCCAAGCCGGCAATTGGGCACGGTCAAACTGTACGACGAAGCGATCCCCTGGCGAAACCAAGTGAAGTACCTAGGGGTCACGCTAGACAGTAATATGTCGTTTAAACCACATATATTAGAGTCACTCAGAAGGCTACAAATGTAGTGAACCGACTGTACTATCTTATAAACTAACGCAGTAAAATGTCAATAATAAGCTGACTCTTTACAAAACATGCGTTCGGCCAATTCTGTCTTACGCGAGTGTTGCGTTTGCACACACTTACCCCTCACATTGGAGACGATTACAGATAATACAAAGCATTTTTTACGTATTGCCACGGGCAGTCCGTGGTACATACGCAACGCAGATTTGCATCGCGACCTAGAATTAGCCTCAACAGCATTTCAAAGAGCTATCCGAACGCTACTGTGAAAAAGCAGCTGTTCACTCTAATACCTCGGTGAAAACCGCGACAGACTACACCCCAACAGCGGCGTGCCAACAAGGTTTAGAAGGCCCCATCACGTACTAATGGAACCCGACGATCCGATAGCGGCGGCTAACGCCGATCTCATAGGTGACAACCGCACACGAAACACACTACACCGTCGCCGTCGGTCTCGGCGAAGAAGACCCCTTTTCCGCCCGGCGCCTAACACCGGGGGGCGAGCCACAGATACCCCCCCCACCAATAATAGTAGTCAGAACGCAGCACTAAGCCGAGGTCCAGTCTCGCAGGAGACAACCTTTAGTGTGGGCGTTGTAGAAGTCCCACGAAGAGTAAATAATTTAATTTCGGGTTGAGCACTCTGCTCGCCCAAAAGCGCCCGGTGACGTTGCGAAGCCGCTCTGGCTGGCAACTATAGTCATTTCGAAAAAAAAGCTCCCGTTGCGTAATCGAGACTTTCGTGCGTCCAACATACCTAGGTTCAGCAAAGGATAGTTTAAGCTAAAAGGAAACGAGCACTATAATAACTAGGCTAGACCAAACTGATGGTTTGTTGTAGTATAAAATATTGTATTCGTTGAAGAAGTTAACTTAAAATTTCACGGACCAGTGACGTTATCTGTATAATCAAACTTAGATAACACCACCAATAACATTCACATACACATGTCGTTAAGCACCATCAACTTACACAATTTTCAAGTTCTTTAATTTAAAGATATTTTTAATGCGATATAAATAGAAAAACTAGAGAGATGCCACGGATAGTGATTTGGACGAATACCGAATATTTGGCTAAGCACTTGGCCAAAGCGCCGAATATTCGGCGGCCGAATGTTCGACAAAATATTTCCATTTCACGTGCGACTGATTACTAATAGTCACAATGCGGGAGCGACGGAGTAGTAGATTACGTCACGACACCCATCATTTGTTTAATTTTGTCTCAACGTTGACTAAAAAGGCATTGCATTACGAACGAATGGCATTTTCCAATAAGGAATCACCAATTTTTGAATATTGTGTGATTTTTAGAACAGATAATACAATTGTTGTGTGTTTGCTATGTAACAACACACAAACAATTTGGTATTCGTTATTTGGCCGAATACTGCTTGCTATTCGTCCGAATACCGAATATCTAAAAAAGTGGCCGAATAGACCGAATACCGAATAGCAGCCTTTTCGTGGCATCTCTAAAAATAACCCATTGAATCTGTATTTTTGTGACTATGTGACTTTTATGGATTAATGGTTGTATATTTTATCACCAACATGAATACTTTTATCTTTAAATTAAATTGCAGTTAAAATATAAAGTTCGCTAGCAGTTATAAAAGTTGTACTTGTAAAAAGTACTAAGCCAATACAGCAGAGCTAGATTGCTTCATTGGACGTGCAGATCGCGCGGACATACAATCATAGCTGAAATTTCGGGTCTAACTCTAATTTTATTGCATAGCAACCTATACTTAAAACAGGTACCATTTAAAAGTAAAATGCTCTTAAATATTTTCTTTAAAATATGGCGACGTAATTATGTTTTTTATTAACAATTCAAGTTGCTGCCTAAGCTGCTGCTAAGTATATCTACAGGATTTAGTAAACTAATTTTAATAGACTGTGCCTAAAGAATACTTGACTCTGGTCTTAAGTCCACCAGAGTCAAATATTCTTTAGTCATTAGCAATCTGATGGTAGTAAAATGTATATTAGATATCTGTATATGTAGTTTATTGTCTGCGTCTCTTTTATAGAAAGATATATTTCATCGATAAAGCTGAAAATATGAACTAGGTTTTATTGATTTTTTAATTATTTAGATTGTTATGTAGTATAACAAAGTATTCTATCAACATTATTTTAGTCGAAGGGGTAACTGTAGGCGGACAATATGATTTTTGTCTATCAAATGTAATGTGGTATACAAGTCAAAGGTACACGTGCGTACCTATTAATATGATTTTAAAAGATATCACATGTTACAAGCGCTTTATATAAATATATAATAAATTAGAAAAATGTTAACGGCGCCAGTGGGGTATAAACACACACCTCCGGCGGTCCAGCTAGTCTTACATCACAGCGTCAGGATACTCCGTCGACTTTATCGTTCCTTAAATTTATCGATTATATCGAGTAGAATGTAGCATTTTCAGGCAAAATCTATATTTTTTATGTAGTTTTTCACGCTAACTCCAATATAAACCTATATGTAAATAGATAATTTGTAATATAATGATAATAGATAATGGGTATTGTCAATGATACTATCAATCTATTAATACGTGAAGCAAAAACTTTTGATCCCTTTTTACGAAAATTACGCGGACGGAGGAGTATGAAATTTGGCGCACTTATCGTTTATATGAAGGAGAAGTGAAGAAAGCCAATATTTTTTAATAATAATGCTTATAAAGTACATTAAATCAATAAATAAAACATTATACACACTACCATGCATTTGACAAGTATTTGTTACTTTATTAAATTATCTCTTTCAAGGAAATGTAAAAGATTTCAGTCCAAACAGCCTAGTCTGCCGTTTATTATTTTCTTCATATTATAGTCTTTTTCATCAGTATTCTTCAAATCTTCATATTGACATAGTCCTTGTGTCGTAATGTCATTGTAAGTCGTCACAGTCAGTCTGTCTTGATGCCAGGCAAGGAGATGGCAAGCTTGCCTCAGCTTTTTGAGGGAGTTTTGGTGGCAACGAAAAAACGATGCACTGATTTTTTAACGATTTTTTTTATTTCTGCACGTACACTGAACAAAATAACACAAAATGCCACCAATTTTGGCCACTTTACACGAAGTAATGAGTTTATGAATAAACCCGCGCACATGTCTAGTTGCGAGACATGTGCCCGCGTACATGTAGAGTTTTGGCGGGACCAAAACTCTTCAGTATTTGTTACTTGCATATTGTTCGTCAAAGTGTCGAGTATGTTTATTCGAGAGTTTAAAGTTTTAAGCAAACAATGAAAGAGTTTTTACAAAAAAATCTGTGGTTATAATAGGTAGTAGTACTCTTAACAATGTTAGAACATTATAATGTAATAATTTATATTAAATAACTTTAATTTAAATTTATGTTGGTCTAATTTTGACCATTGGGCGACCACTAGTACACAGAAATACATCTATCAATACAAGAATACATTTCATGAACACCCAGACCCAGAATTCCGAATGTTTATGTTCATCACAAAACGCCCATCCCCGTCGGAAATCGAACTCGACCTTCGTTATTCGTCGACGTGGTAAGGCAACCATGCTCATCACGCGAACAATGAGACGGTTTCCTGATGGTAAGAAATTCAATTCGCCTGTAGACACCAAAAGTGAGGCAAGGATGTTAGGCTTCATGCAAAATAAGATTACTGGCTACCTTACGAAGGGTAAACTGGAACACCTTAACGGCAAGCACTGAAGTTATGGCGGCAGTAATAGGTAAGGCATACGAGTTGCCTGGCTATTCTACAAAGGAGCCCGGACCAACACGGGAAAAATGTAGCAATAATCTTAGTAAGTTTGTTTGTTTTCTTGTGTCATAAAAAATATACTTTATAACAAAATAGCTTGGATTAAAATATAACTACCGAGTATCACGCGTAAAGCTGTTATTATTCATTAGGAGTAACTTAGGCCTTTCATCATAATACGGGCTTGTCTCGGTTCATTAAGCGGTATTCAAAGAAATGGCGTATATTTTTTAGAAATTAACATTGCAAGTCCTAAGTGGGTTGCTGTGTTTGAAGATTTTGTACGCGTCACTGAAAATTAAATAAACTGTTATTATCGTACCCGAGTAAAATAAACCCAGCCATCATATCTTGTAATCTTTCAAATGTAACTAGATGAAACTATGTAGTTCGGAGCTGTTATTTAGTTAGGCATTCGTCGATAAAAGTCTTACTTAGTTTACTTAAAATTGTCAATATTTTATTATGCCTATAGATTTTGTAATTATTTAAGTAACGTTTACAAAAATGTCTATCATTGGCGCTTACCACTTATCACTGCATAGTATAAAATAAAGTCGCTTCGCGCCTGTCTGTCCCTATGTGTGCTTAGATCTTCAAAACTACGCATCGGATTTTGATGCAGTTTTTTTAATAGATAGAGTTATTCAAAAGGAAGTTTTATATGTACAATACATGCAGCCGTGAGAGATATTCTGTAGAAGGTGCATTTAGTATCAGCTCTGCACCCGTGCGAAGCCGCGGCGAATCGCTAGTTCGTAATATAATCAGATGAAAAAAACACTTTTACTACTTATTTACATACAAATTATAATTTGTTATTAACAATAATATCAAATTATAATTTGTATGTAAATAGTTGACGCTGGAAAAAGCTAAACCGGTAGGCTGTAATATAAACAATAACAAACTGTAACTGATAGTCATTACTAAAAACATTAACAAATGTTTTTATTTCAGATATAACATGAATTAAAATACAACATTGAAATAAAATGATAATGGTGCGATCCCAATAACTAAACTCATGTTTGTCGTGCCGGTGAAATACTCAGTAGGTGGAATGGCCTGTCATGTCGTAGCTGAAAGTTTCTATCGATGATATTATGTCCGTAGGTGAAAGAGGCTGTCGGGGAAATGGAAATAAATGAAGCGTCCGGACGGCGAACAGTCCAATGGCGGATCGGCCATAGGAGAGCGGTCGCGGACTTCAAATTCGGTTACTTTTGATGAAAGTAAACCTAGTACACAGTAATTGCTTGGGTAATATATATCAGACTTTTATTTGTAAGTTGTAGCCCAAGCGCCACTCGGTAGTTCTATCAAAAAGTCATCGAGCTGTAGAGGCCGAGTCGGCTATCAGCTATAAATCATTTAAAAAAAAAGTGAGATGTAACAGTTTTTATCTTCTGGTAAGTAATTCGGCTCGTAAAAATAATTTACGTGTACACTACGGTTTACTACAACGACGGTGACAATGTTTAAACTTAAAGTTTAGTAACCGTTCATCATCCAAAATCCATTTAATATAGTATTACAAATAATTAGCAGTCTAAAATTTTAAATTATAACTTACAGAAACTATTTGCACCAATACCCAAAACTAGTTATTTAACTAAAACAGCTTCTTGTGTCGATAAGGTTGTCTGGCAGAGATCGCCTGATAAAGATGAGACCGCTTTGTATGCTTAATTAATATGCCTAGACTTATTTTAAGCTTGTATTCAGCAATTAGCCAGTAGTTATTCTCATTCAAGTATTATTTACTGGTTCACAATGAAGTATTTATTTATTCACTCATTCATTCATACATTTATGATATAATCAGTGATTTTAATTATTAACTTATTGCCACTGAGATAACAATATTTGTCTAAGTTTCACATACACCCACATAATTGAAATGCCAATAACAAAAAGCCACAGCATAAATTAAACAGACAAATATCCACTCCACTAATAAAATATCATTCAAACAATTTGATTGCTGCGGCAGTTCAATAACAGATTTGGTATTTTATTATGGAACTCGCTAATTTGACAGATTTTTCCTGCCCTTCGATGAAAATATCCCGAGGATCGTAAACAAATACGCATTCAGTTTTTAAAACTTTTTATTTCTCGGACATCTGACTAACTTTTCTTTCCTCTAATGAAACTTGTAGGTATTATTAGCTACGATAAATGATCTGTGGTCAAATCGCCTCTGTGGTCGATTGGTAGGTGTCTAATTTTCACCCGAGAGGTCCTGAGGTCGATTCCCGGGTCGTATACCTGACTAGGAACTTGTTCTATGAGTTTTTTCTTTTTCTGAAAAAAATAACGTCTGGCAAAGCATTTGTGCCCGGTTGGTGACAGACTTGCCCCCTGTCACACCATGAGACCCAATATCGTCGGCTAATCGTGGGTGCATACTAGTATTCCACCGTGCCTACTCTTTCAAGGAGTTATGGGCGTGATGAAATTTATTTTGTAAATTATAGTATAGTTTTATGATATATGTTATTAGTAGTTTAAGCAGTGTACAAGGACAAAGCTCTCTCGTCGATAAGGGACTACCGTTGCCTATACACACCGTAGATATACAGGTACCTATTTCATTATCCTGTGGACGGGTTGGCATAAGGCCTATTATGTAACCTTACAGACTTTTGGCGGCATCCTGAAGAAAGATGGACGCAGTTTTTTCACTATTATTGAATTCGTGTAAATACAGAGTAATATTAATCAATTTTGAAAGCATTTTGTTCAGTTTTATTCAGCGAAAGTGCAAAAATGAAGCATTAATGTAGAATTGACTGTTCTTTGTGTTTCCTTGATGCCGCCAAATCTCACTCGCTGAGCTTATGTAAAGTTGCCACTACTTTATCTAAGAGCATGACATGACTATGACGACTATGACTATTATCAATCATTTAAGGTTAATCTTACGAAATCGGGCGATAATTTGATTCAAATGAATATGAAATTAATGTTTACCTTGACAAATGGCAGCTACTAATGCCCATGCTAAGAATAAAGAGAAGAGACTACCTTACCCTTACTCTACGGATATACAAACCATGATAATTCTATAAAGGTTTTACAACAGCATGTAAAATAAATACATATTTTATACTTTCCATCGTTAGCGCTTGGTGAAACTTCATTTTGTATGATTGTATTATTCACATGTACCGTTTCATTAAAATAAATACATTTCAAGAGCGGGAGTAAAAGCAAACATTACATTATTGCGGTGAGACCTGTGGCTGCGGACGAGGCAAGTGTCTGCGGTCTGACTGCCAGCGGGTTTGCATTATTGTCGTGGTCCAATCTGTAGGCGAGGTTTGTTTACGCGAAGTAACAAATAAGCCACGAAGAAGTCAACGAATTGTGACTCCGTTGCAGTTGCACGTATTATGTGGAGCTTACTTGTACCGAGCTGTCCACTTGTTACAGTTTCATTTATGTTATTTATTATACACCAGTTGTCCCGGCGAACTGACTGTCTTCAGAATATAGAGTATCCGAAATCCAAATTTCGTTAGGATCGGTCCAGTAGTTACGGTTTGAACCGTGGCTGGGGTACCGACAGACAGACAGACAAAAATTCTGAACAGACAAAAGTTCTGCCGCTCATTATCATTCGTCGTCTTGACCATTTCATTTGAAAATATCTTCAATGTACATAATTAACTCCCCTACACTTTTATTATGTAGATATTGATATAGTCTTACGACAAAACCCTGTTTAAAATATCAGATTTAAAAAAGCTAAATGGGCTTATTTAAAATTGGTTTAATAGCAGCGGTATCACTCTGGCTGAAGCCGCAAATAACTGCTTGTCTTTGAATGTATTCTAATATACGCAAAGTAATATTACAAGAGAGAGGATGTGTTTGGGTTCATTTGTTTGTAATGAAACAAACAAATACAAACTTATTTTTTTTTACCGAAATATCAACTGATTTCTGTAATTCTATGTGTCTGAGTTTCAAAAGGTAGCCAAAGCTGACGGCAACACCCAGCGTAATTTTAAATCTCAAAATCGAGAGACAATTTCATTTAAATCCAATGTAAAATATATTCACCAGAATTATTTTCCTTTGTGTTACAATTGAACTGCTTTGAAATTGTGCTGCATGACATTATTCCAAGAACTCTATAAACGGTTTCAGTACAAAGACCTAGGTATTTAATTTCTTACTAACACCGATCAATAAATTTACACTCATAAAAATGGAAAAGTCCTTCACAGACTTGTAATAAAAATAGTAATAGTTCGATTATATAATCCACAATTCAAAGAAAAGCCAACTGTTCTTGATACAGTCCTCGTGGTATAGTAAGGTCGATAATCCATTTGTATAAAATCTTGTATTATATATTTTACTTATGGTGAAAAGAATTTTGGAGCCCTAAACGTATAAGTCTTTAGTAAATACGTATTATTCCATTTTAAACTATGAAGTGGGTACTTTTGATATTTTTGGTAGCAAGTGGCTTCGCTGGCGCGACTATACTGTCCAATCGAAAGGATTTTTAAAAATTTAGAATAGCATCATTGTACATCTATACCCAGCGTTTTTGGCGGCCTTTACTCGAGATAATTAAGGATAAATCGTACCGCTGATCTGAACCAAATTTTCTATATCAATACAAAACCTTAACAAAGTGTACAATTAAAACCGCATGAAAAACCGCTTGGTAGTTTTTTAGTTTGTAGGCAATAGTAACACGCGGTAAGAGAAATTGTATGTAGCAATATGATAGGAATTCAGGAGTTGAATGTTTAAAAAATTGAAGCCGAGGGCATTTTGTATTGTATAAAGTGATGACCGTGGCGCTGGGCGAGTGCCAGCGTACTTGCCTTACCACGTCAACGAACAACGAGGCTCGGAGGCGGGCGTTTGTGTGATGAACATAGACGTTCGCGTCTCTGGGTCTGGGTGTTTATTCAAATTATTTTGGTATGTATACATGTATTTCTATGTATAATATCGACGACTAACACCCATAACACGAGCAATAGCACACAAGATCTATATGTGTGATTTGTCCAAATATATTTATTTATTCAAAATATCGTCCCTACTTCGCAACCATTGTTACTATTTCACAAACCCTGCAATATTAATACGTAAAAATAATGTTGACTGTAGAGATGCGAGTAAGTGCGCGCTTGTATAGTTTAAACGAGTACGAGCGTAATACGAGCGTAAAAAGCTTCTAGAATAAAGCTTTTTTAACTCGTAGCTGCGGCAGCGGCGCAGCCCCTCGCCGGTTACACTAATACATGTTATCTCTTAAATAAATAAATAAATAAATAAATAAATCTCCACTTGAATTATGCTACACGTAGATGACTTTCTAGACACTCAGCTTTTCTTTGTGATTAGGTACTTAAAATATAATTAAATAAAAAAATATACATACAAAATTAAAAAAATATCTACAATTTTTAAGTTATTTCTAAATATGTAAGTACCTTCACGCCCATTATTCCCGAAGGAGTAGGCATAGGTGTGCTAGTATCTCCACGTCTCGAAAGTCCATTAGATATACTGGAACACCCACGATTAGCGAAGGTACTAGGGTCCATGATGTGATAGGTGGCAAGCCTATCGCCACTGCGGGTACATTGCAACGTCATGCTTACTCAGAATAATCTGAAAAACATTTTAAGAAAAGTTGCCCGGCCTGGTAATTGAAC
>DVZN01001274.1:0-10488 GCA_018237365.1 Caria ino melicerta
TCATCAAAATCGGTCAAGCCGTTTCGGAGGAGTTTGGAGACTAACTTTGTGACACGAGAATTTTATATATATAGAGATATGTACCTCCGTGGCCATTTGTCACCTAATTTTTAAATATTGAAACTTTCCAAGACGAGTGTCAATATTTATTTTTGTAGCAATTATAAATTATGAGTATTTATGTAACATTTAATAGCTACAAGGGCTTTGTCTTTAAATATGGACGAATTTTAATAAATTAAATACAGTGAAATTGCCAGAACGTAGGTAAATTAAAATGAAATTATTTCTTCTTACTTGTGAAATCCTTGATCGGTTCTTTGATAAATTAATAGTTTTGATAAAGTATAAGAAAGATAGATCTTTAACTTTCGAAAAAAGGGCAAATAAAATAGAACTGCTTCTTAAAAATGATTTTTTTAGTTTTTCTGAAAAACATAACGTTGCCTGGGATTGGATTTGTGGCCGATTGGCGACGGACTTGCCACCCGTCATGCGTTAGCATCTGTAGTAGTCTGTGCACCCGTCACATCATGGGACCTAATCGTGAATGCATACTAGTATGTGCTTCTGCCTGCCTTTTCGAGGATATGTGGGAGTGACGATATTTACTTCTTAAAATTTCATGTTCATTTATTCACAAAATTAGTTACTTATTTTATTTTTGACGCTTAAGTTTCTTTTGTTGTCATTTTGCCCTTAGAGTTTTATGCGTCAGAATCCATGATGTACGGAGCATAAACACGTACTTAACAATTACTTATCAAGGCTATAAGAAGTCGACGTATAATAACTTTAACAAAATGATTAGTCATTTCCACCCACAATCACCCATTTACGTGGGCTATCATTCTCTTTTCATGATCCTTTTTTATATTTAATTGCAAGCAAGCAAACGGTTTTCATGATGATAAGAAGTACACGGAACATGTAGATACCAAAGACATTAGATTATAGTGCATTGTGAACTTCAAGCCTGAGACTCTCAAAAGCGGAACACCTTAATTGCGACTATTAATTTTATGGTGACAGGAATAGGTAGCGCGGGGCATACCAATCCGGACGAGCAGTTGCAAAATATGCATTTAAAACGATATATGCCTCTCTCAAAAGTTGCGATATTTATTTTGTAACTTAAATGTGGTAACCGATTGCAATATTAATCAGTACGGCTTATACACAGCTTGACGGACGCGTTTTTACCTCAAACTGAAGGCATTGCTTTTTGCCACTGACTTTATTAATAGTTAAATCACATCTGGATAGTCGATAATCATATCTTGCCCCACACGACTTCGTTCGCGTGGGTCAATAAGAAATTTAAAGGTTTTACCTTAAACGCTGCAGGAAGTTCAATACAAAATTTTATTCCCTCCGATTAAAAAAAATATGTGTGTATTTTTTATTACATTCAAAGAGTCCGCACACCAAGTATTTTAACTTTCTGCTTTGAAAAATTAGGAATGCTTCTTACAAACTTCCACCCCCTATTTTAGATGGGTTGGGAATAGAAAGTGATGAAAAATAGTCTATGTCACTCTCCAGCTCTTCAACTATCTCGGCAAAAAGATCACACCAATTCCTTGCTTCGTTTTGACGTGAAAAATGGACAAACAAACACACTTTCACATTTATAATATACTAGCGAAACATGCTACAGAATATCTCTCACAGACATCACATTAGAAACCTCCAAAATTATCAGCGTTTCTCTATTATATTACGCATGTATTATACATATAAACCTTCCTCTTGAATCACTCTATTAAAAAACCGCATTAAAATCCATTGCGTAGTTTTAAAGATTTAAACATACATAGGGACATAGGGACTTTGTTTTATACTACGAGTATGTAGTGAAGTATAGAAGTATAGATACCAAATACTTTGAAGTACAAAATATCGACACTGATAGAAAGGATGCACAAATGGAATAGGTCACTGTTATTGCACTTGCTAGTGGGCGGTGGAGTTCTAAATGAGATGAAAGAATCAAGGTCCTCCTACATGTGTAGGAAACCGAAACGAATTTGTTTTTCTAAGTCTGTCTCTTTTCGTTGATCGAGTGCTTTGTACATGCCTAACGACGAGCGGCGAGGCTCGGGTACGAAGACCGACAGGCACGTGTCCTTTTGTGAACCTATACATATTTAAAACTGGGTCAGCTATTCATTTATTAACTTACGGGTTTGGCCTAGCATTTGAATAAACACTTGTGCTCAAGTTATACAAATTTATAATAAGATCGATTAATCTTTTCCTAAGTAATAATGGGACAGTAAAGTAGATAGACCAGACAAAAATTTAAAATTGGAAATCAGAATGTCATAACAAAACAGATACTTATTAAGCTCAATATTTGACAACAACTGAATTATTATATTTAAACGATTTCGTTTAAAAAATGCATAAAAATTATCGATGTCGCCTCTTCGGAGGACACTGTGCTATCTCCGATAACGCAATTTTACAGGAGACGACATTTTAACTTCGAAATATTTATCAACATCATCACACCCAAATATCTTCGAAAAGGGAGGCAGAGGTATATAAACATAATTTATAAAAATCACTTATACTTTTCCACTATTGTGGAAAAGTATAAGTGATTTTTATAAATTATGTTTACAATGGAATTCCACCAAGTGCCTACGATAAGAAGTTATAGAAACTAGAGGTATATAACTTTAACTGACAGGCTTTCCAAACGTATTCGAAAAAGCCTTTCTATTTATAGTAGTAAACATAAATATATAGACAAATACATTACGTATGTGTGTGTTGACATATATATATATACATAATTATATAAACAAAAAATTGTGCATGATTCCTTTTTAAGGAGGTTATAAACAAATCTTAGGAATAATGCCAGTCACGATTACCATAAACGTCACGATTCATGATATAACATTATCTACTTAGATGAGAATACTTGATACTATTTGTTTATTTAAACGCGTCACTATATAAAAATGCCCCGGAAATCCCTTTAGTAGCCCACAGCTAATGTAAATATTATTTAAAAGAATCTTTATGGAAATATATATTTTTTATGGAAGTAATCTAAATTTATTTGAGATTGTTTTTTAACATACCAGCTACACAGTGTACAAGGGGTTTCCGGGTTGAATGGTATATTTATTATATTGTAAAAAAACAATTATACAATCTTTATTGTTTTATGGCAAAGGTAATTTTATGGCAGAACAATAAACGGCACATGGTTCTCTTGACATTATAACGCATGGATTTTTTAGCTGAAAAGTTGCTTCTGTTAGCCGGTACAACATATGTATGTGTTTAGATATTATATATTGTACCAGCTGAACCCGCGAATTCGTTCGCGGGGATCTTTAAAAACATTTTATAATGATTTTTGTGCGGAATCCTAATTCGTTTCAGAAAATAAAAATACCCTAACTTACCCCACCCGTCTTAACAACAGCTATCATCCAGTGAAAACCCGATACAATCGGTCCAACCTTTCCAGAGATTACCCGAAACAAACAGACAGAGAGACAAAAATCGTAAAAATGTCATTTCGGTTTAAGTACCTTGTATACATACATATGCATTTAGTAAAAGCAGTTATTTTAATATTACTGACACTCCAATTTTATTGATGTGTATAGATAATTACTATATTTTATGCAAATCTATCGGTTTAATGAGAAGTTATTCCTAAAACATCCAAACATTATCATATTGTTTTGTATATATCATATCAGAGTTAATCCCATTCACAGTTATAAATCTTCAAGGACAATTGTAGTTATTAATTGAAATCTGTGTAATTATGACTAAACCACATATTAATTACAAGGAAATATCCGTCTATAAGCTAATCATCATTACTACGAGTCTTATCATTAACCGTACAAAGGTATTCTATTAAAAAACATGACAAGAACAAAGCGTCTGTGAAAATGGCAGAACATCTTTTGTTGCATGCTATAGGGGTCAATTTACTCCATGAAAATGATCGAAGTTTTAACATAATTAGTGCTACGAATAATAGAATCTATACACATATTATAGATAAAGGTAAATATTTAATTTCCGTGGACGCATAAATGTTATCTTTCACTTCCCATTAAGAAAATTGAACATATTGAAAAGTAAGGATGATACTGTTTTCACGCTGATTTTCGAAAATCGAGTTGAGTGCGTGTGTTAAATAATTTTTAAACGGCTTGAGCGATCGATCCCATAAAGTAATCAGCTCATAGCCTCACTAAAACACGTCGATGGCTACCAATTCCATCAAAATCGTTTATATAGTGGGAAATTGCAGGGACGGGCTATAGGATTAAGCGTTTTTCTATTTTTTAATTGTTTCGCGGATATTTTCGTTATTTATGAACCGATTTTAATGATTCTTTTTTGTTGGAAATATCTCCTATATTTTAAAAGTGATCATGAACGGGAAAATGGGATCTGATAATGGTATTTTAGAGAAACAGAAACTTTCGAGAATCGTAGGGTGACTTGTGCGTTTGCTACTGTTTTATAATATGCAGTGATATGTCAAACCTGAAAGCCTTTTTTGCAGTAAAAAAAAAATAAACTGCGATAGAATTATATTTTTTTAAAACTTTCTAAACCAAGTGCCCAAAATTGAAATGAAATAACAGAACATTATAATCATTTCAATTACAGGTATATGTAACCTTGTAAATTTCATGTGCATGTTTTTAAACACGTTCTAAGATTAAACGTCATCTATTGTCATTTAGTGGGAACTCGGCAATTGAGTCTCAACAATGAGTTGTGTGGGTATCGCCTATTAATGTCTACTACATTATTAACATTTTTTCAAAGACTGTTGAGACACGTTATGTACAGGTACAGGATATATCCATATCCGTATATGATAATAAAGTTTAGTTACATCATTTATTTGTTTATGTAATATTGGAAGACATACAAGTAGACGGATTTCCTGATGGTAAGACATTCACGCCGCCTATAGACACCAAAGGTGTTTATGGTGCGTTGCCAACCTGAGACCAGAAAGTTAGGTTTCATGCAAAGGTAAATTTATCAGCTACTTTACTCTCCGAACCGGAACACGTCATTCGCAAGCATTGGCGTTATGGCAGCAGGAGTAGGTAAGGCGGTGGCACCAAACCGGGTGAACTGCTGCGAAACACTACCACCTAATCAGAGGTCACGGTGTTAGTGACAGTAAGCCTGTGCTCGCCTTTTACGAGCCACCTAGCAGGAAGGCAGATGGTCTATTCCGCAAAAGAGCTCGGACTAACACGGGGTGGATCGCCCTAACCCGGTGTTATTTCGACTTCCCTGTGTAGAATAGACTATCTGCGTCACTGCCAGATAGCAGAAAGTTATTGCAAGTGTATATAGATCGTTGAAATGACTTTACCACCGGTCGTAAGGCGTCTCTGAGAGGAAGAACCGACAAAAACCTCACAGTTGCTCTTTTCAAAATCAATGCTTAATAAATAATACAATAGAAATCTGCTGAATTACTAATACAAAACTAAATTGCTTTTACATAAAAATATACTACACACCACGGTGTTGTGTAAAGTCAACTGCACATGTTTACAAAATATTGTTGCTGGCAATACGAAGAAGGTTCGTAACGTTTTTTATGGTATTGGAAGGCGAACGGGCCTTTGTAAGAGGCGAATAAAAATATATTTTATTAATTTTAAAACTGGCCAACTGTGAGTAAGACTCACACACCGAGGACTCCATTACAATTACTTCTATATATAACTGATATATATGACGTTTTTTACAAGTTTACCTTTACCTGTGTAGTAAGATAATGTTTCTTCACTAGATTCATAATACTAGGTCAACAGGAAGTACCTTTAAGTTTTTGATTCTCGTTTGAACCAGAATATGCTATATAAATGTTTTTTTTTATATAATATTGGAAAGTAAACAAGCAGATAACTTCGCATCAAAGTAATAATTTTCTGTGCTTCGCATTGCCAACCTGAGAGTGAGATGTTAGGCTTCGTGCAAAAATACGTTTACTGGCTACCTTAACATCCAAATCGGTACACCTTAACGGCAAGCACTGACGTTGTGGCGTCAGAAATAGGTAAGGCGGAGGTACCAACTCGGGTGAGCCGCAAAACGGTTATATTATGTTCCTGATAGAAGGATAGATGGATGTAAGACTGACTACAAAGTGATACTATAATGGTACTATATCTTTTACGGGTACGGTATGTATATCTACAGGTATCTACCCTAAAAAATAATCGTGATAGATGGACAGACGGATAACAAAGTGAATTTTTAGACTCTTTATAAGATATAAAGTTTCCAAACCTAAAGGTAAAAGGGTACGGAACTAAAAATGACTTATTTTAACCAAAACAATCTGTAAATTTCATTTAGATCGATGTATGTATTATGAATTTGTAAAGGAGGATTTGATTACATAAAATGTTACTCCCAAAACATATTAATAAAATTCTAATCTACCTTATTTGCTATGGGGTTTCCGTTATTAATTCGTCGGAGCTCCGCCAATGTACACAGAGTCCTGTGAGTAGTGACGGAACATTTTGATTACCTTAGGCGAGTTAATTCGATTCTTAGATCGAGTTGAGTAGCATTCCACCTATTTCGAGTTTGGGCTTGTTGCACGTTACATAACGAAAAATCAAATGAATGACTAAAAATGTGATTTAATCCATTCCATTTTATTCAGATACTTTAAATTGCGCACGGCTTCTCTCGCGTATGCTTTCTTGTTGACATGAATTTTGAAATTAGAAACATCACACTTCTGATTTTTAAGTGACATTGATACGGGAAGCCAATTCTCGCTCCAACCCAAACAAATTTCGAATTTTTTAAAAATAAATAGCGTTAAAATTTATACACAACCCTAACAAATCGTTTATCTATACATTCTTCATATGTACTCGCTTCGGCAATAGATATACTAAAATTGGTACTAAATTCTTCATGAATTAGATAGTATATAGTAATAGTAGAGTCTGATTTTATCGCGATAATAATTTTTATTATGCTATGTAGTTTTTATTATATTTAGATATATCAGTTTATTCGGTAGAGTCTGAATGTGTTGCGAAAAAACAGACAAGACAGATAGACGCAGCGAGGGTGTTTGTTTTAAGCAATGTAGTGCTAATATGATAAATCAATTTTAAATAGGAACACTAAGTGTTTTCGTTTAAAAAATAAATACTTACTTTAATTTAGGCCTTTAATTTAATCGTCTAATTTGTCCTTCAATAGATCTTTTTAATTTATGTGGGTTTAATTCGATTTATGTGGGTTTCGAATCTCGAACTCGAATTGTGTTCTAAGTTGGCACATCTCTAGCTGTGAGCAGGTGATATTGACATTTCGAGCGCCGCCGGGATACTAAATCTCCCGTTACACCTCATCAGATAGTCGAGTATTTGTTTTCGTCTGTTTATATTTACTTTCGATGGTTTGCTCATGTTCATTGCTCATATATATGACTTATATCAAATGTTTATATTACTTAATGAAATTTTGTTATGACAGTTTACGATCCATATATATCTAATATGTATTTAAATTAAAGTATTTTTTATCAAATAGATAGGCATTTGACCGCCACTTCACTTAATGTTAAGTGACGATGCGGCCGAAGATGGATCATGCCTGCCAAGAAACAGCCTAGCGCTCGGACCCTAGAGATCACTTTTATAATGTTCAGGACATACACTCGCTGGCAGCGAATTCCATTCCTTTAGCCAAAAGTTGCGCTTTCTGTATACGATTCCCTGTGTCTAGTCTTAAGTCTTAAAACATGCAACGGATTTCGTGCGGTTTTCACATTTATATATGCAGTTTTTTAAAGAAGATGCATAAGTATATAAAATATTCTAAAGTTGCGGCAAAGTACTGAAAAACCTAACGCCATACAAAATTCAACCGTAGGAAGTTGGGATAGGTCAGGAATAACTAAGGCAGCAAATCTTTACTGTCTGGTAGAAAGGTCGATGGTCTATTCTACAATTATACCCGGAATAACATTGGGATCATCATCATATCATCACGCCTGTTTGGTATTACCGATGGAGTAGGGTACATACTACCCCACGTACACGTAGATTATAGACCCCACGATTGCCGATTATATTAGGTCCCATGATGTGACAGGTGGCAAGTCCGTTGCCATTTCGGACAAGGCAACAATACAAGGCAACGTTATTTTACTCAGATAAATTAAATATATATTTCAAATAATAAAACTCACACTAAAATAATTTTATTCAAGTGCACTAAACAAAAGCATTTTTGCTTCGATATTACATTTAATTATCACCGGTTCGTAATCTCGCCTTAACGAAAAGAGCGGGTAAAACACTTAACAGAATAAATCAGAGATCCATAGGCGTAGATAAGAACAAAAACAACGATACCACTAGTTTCAATAAGAGGAAAATGAATAGGTAGTAATGAAGAGTTTCCGCATATCTGGCAATTCAGCATCGTAATAGTTGTCACAATGATGCTATGTTTTTGTCACGGCTAAGGTTGATTACAACATCCTGTGCAATTTACGCTCATTTTCTATACGTATTTTATTACATGTAATTAAACTTTTGGAAAATTCTAGAAATTCAATATTCAATTTGTAACATTGTCAATTTCATATTTCTCATTGAATCTACTGATTGCTCGTGTATTTACTACTAACTAAAATAAAGTTGAAAAATATGTTTAAAATATCTGGAACTATCAGTCGAGATTTGGGAAATTCTGATTGCACCTAATAGCCTCAGCCTGAAAGGTTATATAATAATATGATGCTGCCACTTTCTTTTTAAGTGCGGACGAAATTGCTCTGCTATTCATAGCGTTAGTAACAAATAACACGAAAAAAACTGTAATTTGGAATCAGATAAAAATCGTGGCTACCTTAAAGGTCAGACCTCAATTTGACTGGCTATGTATTACAGGTATCGCGTTTCCCTGCCTCAAGATTATTTTCATCGAATTCTCAAAAGGAGAATGTGCATCCCATCGTATGTGGTCCCACAGACATTTTTAAAATCTACGTAACTAATAACGGATTTTTTTACAGTTTTTAATTGTGTTTAAATTATGTTTTCACAATTCCGCTATGTTAATTATTAATATAGTGAATATTAAAATAATTTAAATTTCCGTAACGATTTTACCGCCAAATCATTGAGCCTTTGCATAACACGAATATATATTTAGGCCTACGAAAGGAAATAAGTTATTTCGTGTTAGTCAACCGTTAAATCATTATTGTTAGGGTGATGTATTTTTTTCCTATTATTAAGGTAGTTTCATCTCACATTTAATTTAATGTTAAGTGCGGTTTAAGATGGATCTTACCTGCCTAGAAACACCTAGGATCTCTGATTCAGTACCGGATTAAACTAGCGCGGGGCCTGTAGTAAATTCTATGTAGGGGCCGTTTATACGTTGTTGCAATTTGTTTCATAACTTTCATCATCAGCTTATTGTGACGTAGGCCTCCCGCAGAGTCCGCCACAAGACCCGACTACCCGGTTTCACCATTTCGTCGCTATCAGCTCATAAAGTCATACCATCATCTTGTCTTACTGTCTCTGATTTTTTACATTACTATAATTTTTATTATTATTTATTTACAAGATTTAGTTATAAATATTCAAAAGATAATTGTCATATTTTTAAATGTAATATCAACGATGCTGGTTTCGTATCACGATACATAAAAGCATCGACATACAGGTATCAAAATATGAATATGTAGAAGTTTTGACAGGCGCCGACATTTCGTAATGGACAATGGTATCACATCGATGCCGACCATGATGGTATGAAATCGATAGCTACGTTTTTATTTAAATATTAATTTTCAGTTTAAATCTCGAATCTTATAATAATAAATTAATTGTGAATATTATTGTGGTCATGTGAAAAATATGTTATTTGTTATGTTTTAATTATAATATTAATTGCAATTTTCTATTTTCTATTTGGTATCATATAATAATAATTAATTGTATTTTATATGATAATTCCGCACTATCACTTTGGGTATAGTCCTGTAAATAAATAAATTAAAAAATATATTTGTGTAGTGCATGGCCGGTATCATGAGAACATGTAGTGTTGTATGTGAAGTATCTTTATTGAAAACTTTTCACCAGTTTATCAGTCATACTAATTGTATATTCTGTATCGGGTTACACAAGCAAAAATAACTTTTTCTTACCTTGTTATCTGAGTTACGCAAGCAAGCAAATTGTAATAAAAAAAACATAATTATCATAATTTTATAGGTATATATGTATAGCACTAGCTCGCGGCTTCGCACGCGTGTTTATTTATAACACATTCTTTTCGACTCCATTTAACCCAACTACAACCCACCCTATGCAATCGCACCCACCTTCACGCAACCCTGCCCTACCCGCCACTCTCCACCCGTCTTCAACTCTCCCAGCCCCTCTCCTCTACTCCACAACCACCCCA
>DVZN01001275.1:0-10486 GCA_018237365.1 Caria ino melicerta
GAGAGTAATGAATGTGGAGGAAGCTAGGCAAGTATGTAGGAGTCGTGACACTTAGCACTCGATACTCTCTGCCTACCTCGTAAAGGACTTGGCGTGAAGATATGTATGTATGATTTGTTCCCAGAATAAAAGTTACTAGTACATAACTTTAGCTATCTATCAATGAGAGTACTATTAAAATCAATCTATTCATTTCGGAGATTAGCCGGAACAGACTTTCTCAAAAATTGTTTTTTGTTGAGTTTGATATACTTTGATTAAAAACCATTATTTTGATATTCCTTTAAGGAACCAGCTTTCTAAAGCGATATTTCCAAATGGATATGACTTGGGGACCTTCAAGAAAATAGTGTACTCATTCCTAAAAGGTCGGCAACGCACCTGCGAGACCTCTAATGTTGCAGATGTTCGTAGGCGGCGGTGGTCACTTACCATCAGGTGACCCAATTGCCCGTTTGCCTCCTCTTATATAAAAAAAATACAGACACTTTAATTGTGTTTATTTATATAGATTTATAATTAGGTTATCTTAACAGGTGAAAACATTCCTGTGTTAAATTAATAAATAAATAAATAAATATTACTGGACTAATTGAATAAATTATTTGAAATAACCTTTAATTTGGATTTACTCAAATGTAACCTTCTCTTCTTTTTTATAAGTTTATTTGCTGCTGCTAGTCATAACTAGTGCTTAGCTAGCAATTATTGGCTTTTACCAAGCAATGGTGCAACCAAGGGGAATATAGTTTTTTTGAATATTGGATGGCAAAGAAACTGACGAATACCAATACCTGTGTGTCTACCATGAGATACTCACTAGCGTCTTTGTAAATTATTTGTACGTTAATATGCACAGCGCTCCTATTGGTTACGAAAAGAACTAAATTTCTCATACAAATAAAGCCTGTAATTTACGCTCGCTAGCGAGTTTTTCTATTGTAAACTCATGGTAGACACTAAGTGTAATAGCTATTCTACACAATCGGGTCCAACCACCAACACACGTCACCTTGGTTGCACTTACGAACAAGTAGGAAGGTCACTTGGTTAGTCAACTAAATTTTTACACCAATTCAATCAGTGACGTCTGTTTGTGGTTGGACCCGATCCTGTAGAATAGCTATAATGTCGAGGTACAATGGCAACAAAACTGCATAGGACCATAGACTTATAGATTGCAGCTTTTATATATATTTATTTATGAAAATGATTATCAAATATTTAAAAAAAAACTGCCTGTTTGCCTTCCAAATTATATAAAAAATATTACCCGTAAAATTTCACCAAGCATTGCGGATGGAAATTATAAAATTATACACCATTGATTTTTTAAACTCTACCGTTTACCTCCTTCAGTTTATAGAGGTGTTTTGCCCACAGTCACCACACTGGGCAGGCAGGTTGATGATAGCAGTGTATGTTTGTTATGAACTGTGTTGAAACGCTGTTGTCGACTGCTCGGAAAGGGTCTTAATCGTCTTTTACGATACACATGGCCAGACACGGAGTAGTAATATTTTAAAGTGCACGTGTGTGTGTACCACCCTCCTAAACTCAACTATTTATCAATAAAATCATCCGATTTTATACCACTGCCTTACTTATTCCTGGCGCAATAACATCATTGACGTATTCCGGTTTATAAAGTAAGGTATTCGATAAACTTACTTTTGCACGGGGCCTAATATCCTGGCCTCAGATTGGCAACACACAATTATCACCTTTGATGTCTATAGGCGTGAATTTCCTACCATCGAGGGATCTGTCTGCTGTTTTGCCTTCAAATATTATGTAAAAAATAAAAAGAACATTTTTAGCACTGTAAAATTAGTAAGTACCTACAAACATTATATTCTATGATCAACGATTCTGAGGTGTAGACTAAACGTTGATATAACTTTAAAAGCATACTAATTTGACAGCTCTAAATTTTGTCTCATCTCTTTCTGTAAGGTGCCTTTACCTTAAAGATAGTGATAACTTAAAAACAGTCGGCGTTTCAAATTCAAACACAATTCAAACTTCGTATATATTTTAATGGATAAATGCTCACCATTATTTTCCAAATGAGGATAAATTGACAAACTTACATATGTGGTTGACAGCTTCGGGTTAGCAACGGTTTCGGGGTTAAGGTAGCCTCTTACATCCTAGCCTCAAGTTGACAAAGCACCTTTATCATCTTTGTTTAAATAACATATATTTCTTACCAGAAGTACAGAAGTCTTACTCCCAAACAAAACGCAAGTTTAGGTATAAACTAGCTAGCTGATATCTGAGTGCAATCGAAATAATACTCAAGACGTCGACTAAACGCTCATATTGCGCTGAGCGTATCTTGACGCCAGAGGTGCGGTATCGCGGTTTCCGCTTTGACCGCCTTCCAGGATAGGCAGATAATGAATATATTATCTAAACTGCAGAGTGAAACCCGTCTGCCATCAGGGAATCTGTCTGCTTGTCTGCCGTAACGTATTCGAGTTTGGAGGGTAAGGTAGCCGATAAACTTAATTTTTGACAAGTGTTTTCAGCCAGAACGTTTCCAACTAACATTGTTAATTCATAAATGTTATTTCTTACCATCAGGAAACTTGTTAACTCTAATACGAGGAAAAGGTATGTATAAAAAATTCTTTGTGACAAAATTTGTTTATTCATTACAATTCAAACATATTGCTTATCCAAGTTAAGTCCACAAAAGAATTTCAAAAAATGTTGCCTAATATTAAATTTGGCAACATTTTGTTGTCATGGTTAAAACTTTTAATTCCACTTATTCCATCTGCCAAATTTTGAGGTAGTTTGTGTCTAACTTTTTAAAAACAAAATAATTCATAACTGGCAGAATGTTGTTACTATTGCTGACAAAAAAAAGTAAAATAACTTTTTTTTAAGAACACTAACTGATGTGGATGTCACAATGATTTAATTAATACATTCGTCTTACTTGGCAAGATGCCTCAGCATAATCACAATATAGTTAGCTACTGGCATTTTATTTTAATTATATGTATATTTGGTAAAATAAAATATACTGTATACTTTATTTAACCAAGTTTAAAAAAAATAATGTCACAAAAAGAAACTAGGGATGAAAAAATATACATCAATGGGAAACTTACATGTAAGATTTCAATTTGATGTCAACGGATTGAAAAATATTGATGATCTTCTCTAAATACCCATAAACACTTGGTTTGACATTAAAATTGAAAAAGGTACGTAATTTATCTTAAAGAGTGACTGATACTATATATTTTACCTGGCTGTAAAAAAAAAGGTTATGTTTTATAATTGTTTGTCAGTAGGTATGTAGAACTGTATGTTCCCTGTATTGTATTTTATTTTATAGCTTTCTCATCGTTATGGATTCAACTAGTATCATTTCAGTCATGGGAGAGACACTTTATAAGGTGGTCCAGTATCAAAATGAATTACAATTACAGTCCGAGTGGCTTGTAGGATGCCACTGTGTACATAAAAAAATCAAATTTACGGATTTAGTGGTGCCATTTCTTTTGAAAAGAAAATCAGCAGAAACTGGTGAAAATATTTAGCATGCAAACTATATCGTATATTTAGCATGCAGATTATACTGTCAATTAAAAATGTACAAATTTCTCATACAATCTGTATGTAAAGTTAGGATTTTGCAACTGTACTTTTTATACCAAGAGGCAATTGGCAAAGTCAATTGAAGATTTCATGCTCATTTTAAAAAAAGTTTGTTACCAACAAAGAGCTTTTTCATTAAGTATATTATTATCCTTTTAGTCAATATCTAAAACTAGGTACAATAACCAACTTAACTTGAAAAAATAATCATTTTAAACAGTGTCTAAACAGTATTTAATATCATGCAAACCTGTCATAATATGTTGTATCATATCTTCAAAAAAAATCACTGCATATAGCAAGGATTCTTAATTTGCTTAATACATGATTATACCAGGGGCATGCATTCTATGTACAGAATCCTAGGGGTTTAAGATGCCCAATGGACTCCATAAAGTTAAAACTACTAAAGAGAAATAAACTATCATATATCACATTAATTTTGGTAATATTAGCCTTACTTTCCATAGTGACTACAAGCTAATACATTAATTGCTTGGGCTAAGGTATGCTGTAGGTACGAATAACTAAAATGTGATGTTGGATGTAAAACCTCCTACGGACAATGACGAGAGGTTGTGAAAAGCTGCACATAAATTTGTCTACTTTAAATTTTCATCTTAAACAATGTAGTACTAAAATTATGAGCAATTACAACTAGACTAGACTGGTTGGCCGAAATAGTTTAGTTTATATTAAAATTAAATTGGTCTCTGAAACTTTTCAATAATAAGCAGGTTTCCCAATCGCAACAGTAGTAGAATATGTATCTTTTAAACTCGTGGGACACTACTTCACTTTACAATTTATTTATCACCAATTCACCCTTTTGCCATTTAAGCACAAATCTCACCCATTTGTCTCATATAGTGACTCTGCAAGTGGCATAGCTTGCCCTAAGGGGTTCTATATCAAATTTCCAAAAAATCAAGCTTACACATCGCAGGTAACTGCACCACTAATCTCATCTTTCCGTTGAAGCTATTGCAACCAATGACAAGAACTGCTTGTCATCAATGTGATGTATCTATTTTCAAGCCATAAATCAATTTATAATCATTGCTACTTCATTTATTACCCACAAGGATATACCAGAACTGGTAAATACATAATTTATCACACAACTTTAATTCAATTGTTGATATTATATGAACAAATAATATGAACTAGTCTTTGTGCTGTAACTTAACATCCACAAAAAGAAAAGTTAAATATTTTGGTAATGTAATTTTGTTTTAAATATTAACAAATTTACATTTGCAGAATATTGAACTTTTAAATTGTGTTTATTCTAGCCATCTGTAACAAGTGCATTGTTTTATGTAGATCAAGCATTAATTAAAAGGCTATTTAAATAAACAAAAATTTGGTTTTTACATGCAATACCATTGGAAATAATTGGATGTCCCCTTATAAATATGATACAACATTGACATTGAATTAGTAATCCCAAGAGATGTGCATAATCTCAAAATTGTCACATTCGATTAAATACACTAAATTCCCTACAATTATTCATCACAACAAAAATACTGATGTGATCAATAGCTTGGTTACGATCTTGGCGAGTCAACAACTAAATTAATATTTACACAATTGTATGAATCAGTTTATATTTTCTATAATCATTCTTTATTGGCAGATGGCAATTACAAAGTGCTGGTTGACATTTTTTGAATAAAGTTATGAGTATTGATAATATAAAGGATTATCATGATGATTTCCCAGCATAATTTATTCTAAGTGTACTTGAACTTCTAAATACTTAATCTAACTATAGAGCTGCCACGCTCTAGTGACGTTCAAACCAACTAAGTCACCTGCACACCTGCCTGATCAACCTTGATTACAAAATTATCTTTATTAGATCTGACCAATCTTAAATCAGACAGTTTACAATAGTGTTACATACATTTCCAAATGTAACTGGCCAAGTAATATATTTAAGATGCACCCACATAAAAGTTACTTTTACCTATCATTACACAATTAGCTTGCGGCTATATGAAAGCAACTAATGCTTATTTCAAGTTGAGTATAGATTATCACATTAGAATGAGTTTGACTTATTAAAAACAAAATATTGAAAATAAAATCTACTCCTCGTTTCCTGTATTTCAGTAGCAACTTGGCCACAATGATTTCCTCCCATGTCAAGTCTCATAAGAATTAACACAGAACCAGTAACATGGTATCATGGGCTGTAATGATGCACAATAATACCATTAGCAAACAATCAAGCTGTTTTATAAAAAGTAAATTTTGATATGGATAGATCACCCATAAAATATACTGTTTGCACTGATGTACTTAACTAAAAACCAACCAAAGAAAGAAAACTCTATCTCTCATTAGCTAGATAAGCATACTTTGTGCATTGTAGAAACAAAATATTAAGTCATCTAGAGATGGTTTTTCTATAGATTAGCAACTGACAATAATTTAGCATCTGGTCACAGAATCTATTTGAATAAGATATATGCTTAGATCCTTATGCCACCCATCACATTATGTGAGCTAATATCATTGGCTAATAGTGGGTGCATACTAGTACCTCTGCTTACCCTTTCTAGGATATATGGGTTTGACCATATGGTTTATATGCTTAAACTGACCAAACCTTCATCTTTTTTGTATATAGCCATTGTGCCTAAAAATAGTTTACTATAATTTGAATTCCTACAATGGAAGGTAACTCATGTCATTATTATGAGCATTTTTTAAAAACATGCTAAAAATCATGATTAATCCAGGTGTGGAGGTTCCTTAATCATCTAATGGATTTATTTACAAATCTTCAATGATTGTTTCAGAACAGTATACGAATTACTCTAGTAAGCGTCATACAAACTGATAACTTATAATGAAAATGTTAAGCAGTTCACAAACTACTTTTAACAAATGTTAGTTGCGAGTCATTTGTACATTGAGATACAAATAGTCCTTTAATTAATTCAAAAAGTTAGGCCCTAAATCTGAGGCTCAAACACGCACACCTACCCGATCACAAGTGTATAACTATTATGGAAATTTGCTAATATTTATCTCAATGCAAAGACCCTACTGGAATAAAATAAGGCGGACTGCCCTATCTAAACGCCCCAAATACACAATTTCCACTGTGATGGTAGGTAAATAAATAAGTCTGCTTATACACTAAAGAGTTTGAACGGAAGATTGTTCACAACCGATTTCGGCGGTTTCTTAAAGCCCTAAGGCGCGCTCGGCGCAACTTTGCGGATTATATATCACCATTTTGACTGATTCCAATTCTCTTAATGAATTCCTCTTGAAGCATCACAGTTTTGATCATATTTGGATGGGCTCCATATGTGATTGTTTGGTCTGGATTTGAGCAATATTGTTGTGTACCATCTGTAAGTATAACACCTTGTCCATTGCTTAAGGAACCTGCTGATTCTATTGAGTTCCAATAAGTTTCACTTGGTGATGCTGTATTAACACCTGGAGGAGGCGCAGCTGGTGCCCCCGTATATCTAAAGTAAGGGTTCTTTAAATCTAAAGTATTTGATGATGAAATATTTGTTCCTTCCAAATTAATATCCATTGTAACATCATAACTTTGTCTTTTATTGGCCAATAATAGAACACGACCAGTAAGTGCTTGTCCTTGTTTGGCAAATATTGGAGTTTCTAATAAGCACCTAACTTGGTACCAATGTGTGAGAGGCTCTGTGGGTGCTGTCGATAGCCATATGTGTTGTGTGTTACCTGCAAAAAGTACATCAAACCAAAATGCAAGTCCATGACATGTCCCCGATTGTGTTAGCTCAAATCTGAAAGGAACCTCGATTCTATGAAGGTCGGTTTCATTTGCACTTAAGAAGTCTACGACATGCCTTACAGATCTAGCCATACAAATACGCACATCAAATGTGTCAACAATGGGTTGTCTAAAATATTCCTTCATAGCCGCTGTTCTTAACGCACTTAAATCCACTCCATGAAAGCATGCCTGGTACCAAAAGTTAGCCTTGTTATACTGTTCCATAAATAAAGCATCATCAGTAAATGGTGCTATGTGTAAATCTCCCCTTGTAGGGTACATATTACCATTGGGTTTAAGCCATTTCTTAGCATGTAAGTATGTTTCTAACATACGTTCATTGTAAAGCATATAGCCCATAGGTTCAGAAATAATAATATCAACAGTTTCAGGTAATTCTATTTCTTCAATCTTACCAGCTACTACTGTTATTCGGTCATGTAGACCGTTCGCTCTGACTAAAGCCTGAGCATGATGGGCCATATTACTAGCTTCAACGGCGTAAACCTTCCGCGCACCTGCCTGAGCGGCAAAAAATGATAAAATACCTGAACCAGCTCCAACATCTAAAATTACCTTATTTTTAAAATCATTTATATTAGATAATATTGCTCGTTGATAAGTGCTTGTTCTTACATAGTCTTGCATCATATTCTGCTGCTGACTTAGGTATCCATAGAACTGAAAATATTGCATCGCCGATGAATCCTCCGTCCGAACGGTAAACACCGACGACGAGCGCCCGGCCTTGATTTTACTAACCAGCAAGTGGAAATTTTGACAGTCAACATCTGAAGCGAACTTAAAAAATAATGTCTCATTATCAATAGTGAAAATATATGACTGGCCGGCGACCCGCGAACACTCACTTTGATTGTGGACGGGAAATTCTAACACTTCCTGGGCTAGCACAGGATCAGCACGTATCACTTTAACACTTAGACCTTGTGGATCATAATCCACGTTTACGTTTGTAGGAAAATTGAAACGCGGAGTTAGAGCACCGTCATTGTTGACGGCAGAAACAGTCACAGCGCGAAACGTGTTCGCCATTTTCACCACGCGACCTAAACCGATTCTTCTTTTACAGTAAACAATACAAAAAATTTTCACGATCAAACAAAGAAAAACGCCGTTGCGAAGTTTTGTGGAACCCGGTGTAAAATCGATCACTCACAAACTTCCTCCCATTATTGTCTATGGTCAAGGCGGCAGCGTGCTTGTATTTTTTTACCACGCTAAATAGTTTTTTGGCTTTGATACTACTTTTACAGCCTTAGCTAGATTTTTTTTTTATTTTCTCTGCCCATACGTCCTGTTTAATCATTTATAATGAATTTTTTATGAATGTTGAATTTATTTTAACATAACAAAAAATAACAATTTCCAGCCTGCTAAAGCAAATTATTTAAAACAGTATCTGCTTAACAGGCATTATTTTCTGTTCAATTTATACAACTTAAAAATATAGCTGATAATGTTTTTTTTTTAATCTTGTAATTTCTACGTAATTCAAATCAATTTACACAAGTGTATTGTGAGAAATGTTCTAATAATTAAGTGAAATATAATATATTTTACTTAAATGACTTTTAAACAGATTGACTGATCGATTCCAAACATTAATCATTCATTGCTACACATTTTAAAATAATCCGTTGATCCGTCTATAGTATGTTGTTAAAGAAAAAACACGAAAATTAAAAAAAAAGTGTTTTAAAATTTTACGAAGTTTTTAGAATATTATTTTTCTACTAAACGTAGTCAGCTTCTTCACAGACCTGATGAGTACCAGAGAGTAAGAAACGTTCATACGGCGGCTTTTGAAATTTGCCAAGTGCTAGGAATATATTTTAAAGAAGTCCTGTTGAAAGTGGGTTCTTCATTCTCCAAGTGCAGTGACCGGATTGTATTTCGAACTCATGCTGATGTATACTTGTTTGCTCTTCGTAAGCCCATGCTGATACATATCTACCCGTTTTTTCACCTACCAAACCAACGCGGCAGTAGCTTTCGCTACGGAAATGTTTTAGCGACAAGTGGTTTTGCGCAGAAGAGTGTTTTTATAAAAGAAATATCACTTTGGGAATTCAAGGGAATGGACACATGGAGTTAAAATGAACCCTGTAGGAATGAACATAAAAGAAGCGGAAAATTTTGGTGATTTGGCGACACTGGCACGAGGGAATGTAATCCCTATGTATGTTAGAGTAGGTAATGAAATATATGCCATGCTATTACTTTTACTATTACTATTGCTGCCATATTGTAGTAGTCTGTCTCACGTCTGTCTCGTCTGTGTCTGTCAACTGTCAAGTGTCATCTGTGATCTGTGCATTGTATTTACTTGTGGTATTTAGGTACTATTTTTGCAGGTTATTTTTTAAGGTTAAAAACTATAATAATTACTGTGATTATATATATTCAATTAAGTTGAATAAAAAATGTCAAAAAAAATTGAAAATCTGAAATGGGAATCTGTAGCGTTAGATGGGTTTTCTATGAATATGTCGGACAAATTTCAGGGATTTGTTGGACTTCAAGAGTGTACTGATTATTCTTGGGACAAAAGTAAGAAAACTAAAAAGGTATGTTTTGGGCACTTATTATACATTATATCGCTTTTTATTTTGTTATTTAATAGGTAATTACCATACAATATATTGTAGTTTGTGTTTTGTAATAGAATGAATTTTTATTTATAATAAATTAATATGATGATGAATACAAAGTCTTCTGGTGTATTTGTCTGTATGCCCATACGCAAAGGAATAATAACTTGTGTCAAGGTTTTCTTTCAGTTCTGTCTATGGATAGAGTAATTTAAGAAGAATGTTTCAGTGCAGATGTAATTCATTAATTATGGCAAATGTTGATAATTTCAGACTTACTTTTACACAAGGCCTAACATCCCGGCCTCAGGTTGGCGGCGCACCACCTTCGGTGTCTAAACGGCGTGAGGTTCTTACCACCAGGAAATCTATCTGCTTGTTTGCCTTCCAATAATATAAAAAATAATAATTTAAGACAAAAATGTTATTATACAAGAATATTTATATCTTGTTATACTAACATATTGTG
>DVZN01001276.1:0-10486 GCA_018237365.1 Caria ino melicerta
GTAACAATGTTTGCGATTTACCAGCTCAATCTACGCAGCTGGATTCACAATGAAGTAGCGAACAGAATAATGTGCCGTTTGTGGTGAAATATGTAAGACCAATTAATTTCGTAGACAATGTCACGTTATACGATAATTAAACAAACAAGTTGGTTATTTGTGTAAATTGTTTCAAACAAATATAATGCTTGACAAGTACATTTAGAAGTATAAATATATACTTCTCATGCTACTCATAAACTGGCTCGGAAGAGAAGGTAGTCCACACCATCATTCAACTTGGCAAGGGTTGGCATTATATAACTCCTCTAAGACTCCGTGTATTTCTGTGCTGACCCGGGTGCCCGCTATAGGACAGACTTTGAAATAGTAGCAGTTAGACATGCGCATTATAACGCCTCGGCCATAGTTGTTATAGGCAACGACTGTCTCTTACCATCAAGGATGCCACTAACGACTTAGTTACACAGTTGTCTTACATCACAAAAATATATATCAAACGGTAGTAAATGTAGTACATCTGATTCTAAGATTTTCACGTTGAACTCAGTATGTACTAATACAAGATATTTTTACGAAAACTTCGCCAAAATATTTTTAAAGATTTAGATGTAAACTCTATGTAGAGTCGGTTTCGTTAGTTACAAGATATCTTGAAATGTTATTTTTTAATTTTTACAGAAGTTCCTTAGCATTACAAGTGTCAGCTGAGACGCGTAAGTTCTTAGGTTACTTCTCATTTCAGGGAACTTATTACATTATCCCCTGTGTTAGTCCGCGCTTCGTTGGAAAAGAGAGCAACTGCCTGTCCGTCAGGTAGCTCGAAAATAACTAGCCTTAAATAATTATTTGTTTATACCAAGACCTATAACTGGATGGTACAGTTTCAAGTGATATCATAATGTGACAAGTGGCACGTCCTTTTCCAGGCGACATTTTAGTTTTTCAGATAAATTAAAAAAAAAACATAGAACAAGTTGCCCGACCCGCATATGGCGGCGCAAGATCATAAATGTATGTGGATAAGTTACATTTTGCGAGGCCCTCTGCTCGTGCTTGAAGACAGATTTTAGACCAACGCGGCGGAAACGTGTAGCGGGGCGCGGGGCCCTCGAAACCTCGAAGCCGTGGGCACAGCCCACTTCGCTGACGCAACCGGGGAATCGAGCCCGGACCCGGACCCGGACGGGACTTGTTCGTCAAAATCGGACACCAACTATGCTCGACTACAGAGGAGTCATTGACGTGTTCCGATTTAATGGGTGGCCGGTAAAAAGAGACAAATCTCAGCTTTAGGTAAGTAGCGCACCATTGACATCATTGAAGCTACAGATTACATGTATTTCTTATCATCAATCAATTCGACTGCTCATTTCCCTTCTAATAACACGAATATAGATTTTGAAGTTTCTTAAAAATATTTCTGGACACTAACTAGGTTACCTAATTCCTTGAACTTGATAAAAAGGTTTTATCAAGTTCAAGGAATTAGGTAACATTATTGGTTTATCGTGAATGTATATGTGAATATATACACACGCACATACGTCCGTCCGGATAATGGACGTATTTATTTACTACTATTTACATGTATTTTTTGATCAAACAAGAAGTGCGAACAAATGTTTATAGTCAGTAATTTATGAAACGCGTTGTTGGACTCTCTACGCATTAGGAATATCAACGCGGCGGGGATCAGAATACACCGCTTCCGAGTAAATATGTAGGGACGACATTAAAGTCCTGTTGAGGACCATTCACCACATATTTGTCACCGCTCGGATTAAACTTCACATAATTATGCAATTATTATCTGTCAAATAAATTGTTAATTATGAAATCAAATATGAATCAGGCCAACGCAATGGTGCTGTCATTGAAACTTGTTTTGTAGCACAGTATAGGATGGCATAGAGCCACTAAAAACTGTTCCCGTCGGTACGAGGCGAACATCGCCTGCAATTTGAGCCAACGTTCGCCGGTACATTTGTGCAGGAGTCTTATCACTGTTAAAAGAAGTTCACTAGCCGCAACAAACTTGTAGCATCTTTGTCCTAGCTACCTTCCATTTCTATATCAAACAATATCGGGGTCGGTTACCTTTTTTCTTTAATAAAGAGAATTTGACAAGGGCAACTGTCATCTGACCTCTGCAACATAAAATGGAAACTAGGCCCAATCCTGCATTAGGTTGAATTCAAATACATAAATCCGGGTTTCTGCACGATGTTCCCCTTCTCTATATGAGCCTCAGAAAATGTATTTAAGTAAGAGACAATCTTATTAGTACTAGCCGTGGTTTGAACTAAACTACTTGAACCTACTTCCTGCACTACCCGAACACGAAATTCGGAATCTCTAATAACCACTAGTCAGTTAGAGGCGGGGATATTAATCCTTTTATGTTTGTAAACGTATGCACGTTAAAATCCTAAGTATGTAGGTTGCCCCAACTAAACTGGAACACGCTAATGGCTAGCACTGACTGCATGGTGGCAGGAAGAGATAGGGTGCATACCGGCTCGCGCGAGACGTCTATAAACTCTATCTTATTGTATAAGTAGTGTTATGCGTAATGCTATGTTCACCGCTTACGAGCTGCCTCGCATGTAAGAAGTTCACTTATCCTTTCAAAGACTCCGGGCCAAGAGATTTACTGTAATAGCAAATGACACCTCTGTCTAATAATGCTGTATCACAAAATATTTTTTGAGACTTGAATTCAACTGAAAGTGTTTATCAAAATTATAGAATTAAGTAAAAGACTACCACAAGCTGGTGAAATTGATATTCATCAGATAAACTCGCCTATGTATATAAAACTATGTACTGGAACAATTACATTCTAATCCGACACTAACAAGCTATTTACTTGTGTTAGAGGTGTTAGTTAGTTTAGTGAACGACACTAATACATTAGTAAACAACTAGAGTAAAAAATACAGAACAACCAGACAAAATACCTTTGCTTGGTGAATCGAGCCCGGGCGGTCGGTCGATCGTAATGAGCACATAATGAGCACCTAATGGTACAGACCCAAATACACAGCCCCCCTCTACTTTACAACTGATAAATATTATGAACTTGCTATTGCGGAACTTAGCACAACAATTTTCTCGTGTTGGTCCGGGCTCCTTTGAAGAATGAACTATTTCCTTTCCTGCCAGGCAGCTCGTAAAATGTTAGAACAGGCTTACTGTCACTAACAACGTGACCTTTGACTAGGGGGTAGATTTTCGCAATGGCTCACCCGGTTTTGTATCACCGTCTTACTTATTCCTCCAACCATAAAGTCAGTCCTTCCCAGTGACATATTCTAGTTTGGAGAATAAGGTAGCTGGCAAACTTACTTTTACACGCGCCTAACAACCGGTCTCAGGTTGGCAATATTACCACCCCTGGTGTCTGGGTGGCGTGAATTCTTTACCATCAGGGAATTCATCTGCTTGTTTGCTAATATTATAAAAAAATGACCTTCTTGTAATTAGTACGCATTTTTTATTTTCACCATCATTATCAGCATCTCTCTATGCTCCCAAAGGATCCTTACCTACTTTGGCTACGTCGCCCGAAAACATCCTTCGATGAACTGGTTGTAGGGAAAGTCGATGGCAAAAGACCACGTAGGTGATTACCTACCCGCTAGTCCGATCAGATAAAGGCTAAAACGGGACAACCAATTATCGCTATCCTGAGAAAAGAAGAAGACAGAGTGGCATGGCAACAGCTCCGTTAAGGTGCTTCAGGACGGAGACGATCTTCAGTAACGAATAATACGAGCAAGAAGAAGAAAAGAAGAAATAATCATCATGTTAAAATCGACTGCTGGACGTAGGTCTTTTCTAGCCTTTTTTTATAATACTGGAAGGCAAACAAGGCAAGCAAGACAGATTTCCTGATGGTAAGAAATTCACGTCGCTTATAGACACCAAAGGTGGTAATGGTGCGCTGCCAAGCTGAGGCTGGTATGTTAGGCCTCGTGCAAAATTAAGTTTACCGGCTACAAACTGGAACACGTCAATGGCAAGCACTAACGTTACGGCGGCAGTAATAGGTAAGACGATGGTACCATTCTACCCAGGCGAGTCGCTGCGAAGCTCTACCACCTAGAAAGAGATCACGGTGTTAGTGAAAGTGAGTCTGTGCTCGCCTCTGTCTAGAGGTTTTGCCTCAGGGTCACAACGCTGGCCAGGCGGGTAGTTGACCGCAGTGTTTGTTATGGATTGTGTACGAAGGAAATATGACATTATATATGAAAATCTAGATCCAAATTAATTGATATCAATTATAATATTAATTTTTAACTTTATAGGAATTATTCAATTATAATTCCATAATTATAGCTATGAGGACATTTGCATCTAATTTTTTTTCCTTGTCATGTTTGCACCTACTGATTTTATAATAATTTTAATAGAAATCCTGTCATGATTAGAAAAATGTGACGTGGTGGAAATATTTACCTACCTTACATTTGCATGCTAGCACATAGCGAAATAGTTTTAGTTCTGCATAATAATTACGACCTTCAATGTATCCCTATTTCTTGCAAATAAAAAAATATTTATTTACGATACCCATGGGCAAACATGAGGGGGCGTTATTCTACTGCGGTGCCGCCTTGATAATATATACATGATAATGTATATGCATAAATAATGTATATAGTAATTGTTATTATATGGTTCATAAATGTTTTATACTTTAAAATAGAAATATCTAAGTTTGAACCTCCGCCGGGTGGGGAAGAAAAACGTGCCTATGTATTTTAACATTTCCATCTGTCGCAGAACCGATGACCGATGGAGTAACCGGGAGGATTCTCGAATTGAGGCCACGACTCGGTTAACGCTCTCCGGCCAGGTCGACTGATTACTTGAAGATGGCAGTTGCTGGACGCGGACGGTGAAAACGGAATATTTGGTCTTATGGCGAACTTTGGCGGATGGCTACACCGTACGCAGTGCACTGCAACAGGCTGATTATGATAATGATCGCTCATCATATTTATCCATCGGAATGAAAGTCCGAGGCATTAATCGCTAGACCACTCTTGGATAAAATGAGATTTTAATATACATTGAAGATATTTCAAAAAAAAATTGGAGGAAAATCGAGGTCGTTCCTAAACTTATTTTTCTAGTTTATCTGTTAGTTGTCGTACAAATGCTAAACATGACTTGTGTTTATCTACCTCAACCTGAACTGCGAGAGCTCAACACAATTTAAACAGTAGCAGTGAAAACTGATTAAATACATATATACATACATATCTTCACGCCAAGTACCTTGCAAGATAGGCAGAGAGTATCGAGTGCCAAGTTTCATGATTCGTACATACCCCCCTAGCTCCTCCACCCTCGGCATTATACTCATATCTGTTATGTCAATCTTTCATTCTTATCACATGTCTAAACTATCGGAGCATGCCCTTTCTCATTTTTACACCAACATTTTCATCAATTCTACTTTTTCTCTAATGTCACTATTAATAATGCAGTCTATGAGTATTACTCTACAAACATTACGGAGCGCTCGTATTTCAACCGCATCTATCCTAATATCATGTAAAACCCAACTTTCACTTCCATTGATTAAGCACTCAGTTGTGCAAGAAAGTCGGGCCCTCTAACTCAAACTTTGCTTTGAAGTAGCTTACCCAGCCAAAGAGCAATAACCCCAGCATTCCATTCTCTCTGTTCCCTGCACTCACTCTATTTTATACATCCGCGGCGTATTTTCTATCCCTCTTAAAGTTAAATTAAGATTAATTGCTAGTTAATTCTCCGTCTACGTTGCTAGTTCATCACATAGGTGTAAAATTACAGTTAAATACTAATTATATATACTAATATACTGTTCAACTTACTTAACTTTGATTATATACTATAATCGAAGTTAAGTAAGTTGAACAATAACTTACCTTGTTGAGCATAATTAATTCCACGCTTCAGTAAGGGCAGAAGCAAGTACAAGCTCTTTTGTTTATAAATTGACGATTTCCCTTGAGAACCTCGTTCTATTCCATTATTGAAAAAGGTTCGCGATCATCACTAATATATTCGATATATTCGACATTCACTTGATAGCGGAAAACACCGATGTTTTATGTATGTTGATACCAGGTAACCCTCCAAACAGAGACACCAGATAAATACGTTACCGGGGACCGCGTAAAGAGAGCAAACACACTCGTAAATTAATCTGGGAACGAATTTATAAGCTGTAAAATAAAAAATAAAACTCCGAGTGATTTGATCTTGTAATAACAATATAGTTAAACGAATAGTGTGATAATTTCGAAAAATGTTTGATGTTTTTATAATGCTGCTAAATGTTCGGTCGTTTTACGGAAAGAGATGTCAGTTTGACTATCGATAAAAATCGAAACTAATAACTCTGCTTCATTCATTATTAGCTAGTGGTGAAAACTAGCTGTTGTATATACTGAGATATAAATAAACCTTAGCTCTAATTAAATAGTTTTATAGATTCGTTTACACAGATTGTTTTGGAATTTCGCAAATACATTTCTGATCTATATGCTACTTTAAATTAAATTAAGAGTAACCTGTAAGAAAGCAATTTCTTTACTTTTGACATGGCTCAACGATACCAATACATAAGTACCGATATAAAACCTAGCTATCTATGTCTGTTTATCATACAAATGATGACAGATAGCCCACATTGGGAATCGAACTCAAAGTTCCTTATTTACCAGCGAGGTTAAGCATATATGTTAAACTTTCGTATATTATTTTACAACTTCATTTAACAACATTATTTATAGAAATGAAATAATCAATAAGGATATTTGTAAAAGATAAACATAAGTCCGTGGAAATCATAATCTATTTAACGTGTTGTTTACATTAAACTGCTGCTGCCACTGCCAGTAATCAGATCAGTTTATGATCATGCGCCGGTACAAATATATATAATATTAAAATAAATCATGTAACAGCAGGCAATAGTGATGACCATTTGTTGAGTATTCCTCGTGTTGGTCCGGGTTCCTTTGCAGAATAGACCAACTGCCTTTCTTCCAGGAACTCGTAAAATCTTTTTTTTTAATAACATCGGAAGGCAAACAAGCAGACCGATTTCCTGACGGTAAGAAATTTTTGCTGCCTATAGACACAAAAGATGGTAATTTGCCAACCTGAGGCTGTGATGTTAGGCCTCATGCAAAAGTAAGTTTACCGCCTACCTCACCCTTCAAACCGGAACACGTCAACGGCAAGCACTGACGTTATGGCGGAAGGAATGGGTAAGGCGGTGGTACCATTCTACTCGGGCGAGCGGTTGCTAAGCTCTACCACCTAGTAAGAAAGTTTACTACTACTGCTAGGAAGAAGTAGGCTTACTATTATTAATACCGTATAACCTCTAACTAGGTGGTAAAAGTTCGCAACAGTTTGCTTGGATCGGTACTACCGCTTTACTTATTCCTGTAGCCCTAATTTCAACTCTTGCCGTTGACGAAATCCGGTATGGAAGATAGGGTAGCACTTTTACACGAGTCTTAACATCCCGGCCTCAAGCTGGCGACGCACTCAGGTTTGCCTATAGACACCATCTTTGGTATCTATAGGCGGCCTCTTACCATCAGCAAGTTCGTCTGCTCGTTTGCTTGACAATATCATAAAAAACTAGTAGGTATATTTATAAAATATGACTTGGCAAAAATATGGCAGAATTTTGGCATCAAACGATTAAGTTATGATTTTGATGACAGAAGTCAGAACAAATTTCCAATGTCTGTCCACATTATGTTTGTGTATTAAGGACGGACAGACCAGTACTCAAATGTGACGACGGTAACATTAAGATATTTGTAATATTACAATTTGAGACCTGTCAGGTAGTTGTTATTAAATATATTCTATTTCGATATTATACATAATCATAACAATATAACTAGAAATTGTAGGTAAAGTCCACGGATAGCTTTTTTTGTTAAACATGGCATAAAAATTATATCTGTAATATATTAAATAAATAAAATTGAAAGTTTTCTGTTTGCAATATCAAAATAACAGCTTTTTAATCAGGGCATGTGAAAGTTCTCTCACATAAGACTAGCGTGAAGTAGCAGTTTCATCTGGTTTGTGAGAGTTCCGGAAACCCCCCTTCTCCTCCTTCCCCTTTAATGGGCGGGTTTCTGAAAGGTCGGCAACGTAATTGTGATGCCCCTGGTGTTGCAGTTGTTTGTGGGCGGTAGAGGTCACTTACTATCACGTGACCTACTTGCTCGTTTGCCTCCTGCTATAAAAAAGTAACAAAAATTATGAATTATGAAATTGCTTTTAATGTAACTTGTGATAACAGTGAACAAGTGAGACAGTGACCGTCATCATCACCATTATACCATACCAATGTTGCAATTATACACATAGGTCGCAACGACCGCTAGCATTATAAAAAAATAGGAAAACGGTAGACTCTACCGGCTATCCCAGCAACTTATCACTAATTTCAACGATTTTGTGCTTGCTTATGACGTTTTTAAAGACCAAAATATGTTTCAAACACGTACATAAATTCGGACGCCATACTAAAAGTAGTCAGAGGCGGATCTCAAAACGAGAAGATCTGATCTGACGAAAATTACGAGTATGTAGTAAATAGATAGCCGTTTAAGAAATATCGATATAAGGATCGACAGTGTTTTCAGGCCGCCCTAGCATGGCTAGGCGGGCGCGGGGCGGCGGGGCGGGCGCGGCGAGGGCGGGCGGCGCGGCAGTGCGCGGCGCGCGCGGCCGCCGGGGAGTCGCCGCCAGCTCCCGCCGCTCGCAGCGGCCACGTGCACACGTACGTTACCCTCGCTCGCCGCCGCCGCGGCCGTAGGTAGGTTCGATGCTCGATAAGCCGCTTGTGCACATCCGGGAACCACTCGGCCGCTGCAAATACACCTCAGTCAGTCAGTCATATTCAATATTAACACGATTAAGTTAACTTGTGTTTTTGTGACAATATAATGATTTGTGTAACTTTGAATTTATTTATGTGTTTACTCATATGTAATGAGCGATTCTTATTATCGCACTGTGTTCGGGATGTAAAAAGTTTTAAAGTTTTTCGAATTCGTGTCTTGTTATCTTGCGAAATGTAAAATATTTCCAAGTGGAGGATTTGCCGAAGTCGTAAAGTTAGTCTGCATCGAGCGCGCGCCGATACGGTTTACAGCTGATAATAAAAGAAAGCTGTAAATATTTAACTGAGTTGTGCCGTTAGTGTTTACTTCCGAAGGCGGCTGGTGACTGGAGTTCAATCGAAGTCCCGCTCTCGAAGCTCGGCCGGTAAACAAATCAGACGGCTTTTGTAGTTCTGTGCTTTAGTTTGAACTAGTTCTACTGAAGCTTTTTGTGCTCACGGTTTGTGTTATTTCCCTTTGTAAAACTTTTGAAATGCGTTTTAATTACATCTTAGAACGAGTATGAACAATGGAAAGTCTTAAATGAGTAAACTGTTGTTTTTGTAAATTTTAAAACGATTATATTTACAAAATGGCTGATAATAATCACTTATTTATTGTGAAAATTTGCTGTGGTGTTCATCCACTGCCAGTCACATGATTACCAATAAGTTCATTTACTCAAGAACTGCCCAAATATATTATATTCTCAGCGTCAAGATTTTTGTCAATTTTTTATCATTCGACATCTTGCAACACGTGGAGTCCAATTGCGATAGCGAGAGTGTGTAACGGTGAAGCAATATCTTCAATGAATAGACGCAAATTCCATAAATTTGCTACGTACTATCACATTAATGTAATAACAATTTCAAACTCTTCCCAGTGAAACCTTGGCAGTACACTTGACAGACGGTCTTTCTCAAAAATTTCTTAATAAAAACAAAAATGCCTTTCCCTAAAAATGATTTTTGTCTTTTCACGACCGGCGCAGACGAGCGCGTGTGTCAGCTCCACTTAAGTCTCTTAATTAAAAGTTAATATAACTAAAGTAATGGTCGAGGTTCATAAGTCTAAAGAGAACAATGTGACACTAATAATAAATATCCCTGAACAAATCACACATATTGATCTAACCCCAAAGTAATCAAATGATTTGCTTGTGTTATGGGTGTTAGTCAACGATATTAAACATACTAATACATATATAAATACCATAATAAATTTAATAAACACCCACCCAGAAATGCGAACGTCTATGTCCACCACTCAAACGCCCGCCCCCCTTGGGAATCGAACCCGAGCCTCGCTATTTGTCGACGTAGTAAGGCAACTTCGCTCACTACTCGGCAAGCGAGCGGGTCCTAAAGTTAGTTAAGACTGTCCTCTTGTCTATTGGTGTTGAATATTGACAGCAGTTTTTCTTATCGTGGTATATTAGCAATCATTTTGATTTCGACATAGAGTAAACTATAGCTTTTGTAAGTAAAAAAAAGTACCTTCACGCCTATTATCCCCGAAGCGGTAGGCAGAGGTGTGCTAGTATCTCCACGACTCGTAAGTCC
>DVZN01001277.1:0-10485 GCA_018237365.1 Caria ino melicerta
ATCTCGTATCACATTAACTTACGTAGATTAAACATTTTTTGTTAAATCTTGAAATTAATTTCACAACGCGCAACCTTATATAGAGTTTAGGAATCTCTTATATGGCACAAACTAATTAACCAATACCTATTCGAAATAGTTTATATGAAATCGTTTTCAAATTTAGTGAAAAAATTAAAAATAATTTATCTAAAGTTGTAGACTATGTAACTAAAGATATAGGTATCATTAGAGATTTCATTTATATTATTATTTACACTACCACCTTCAATGTTATACAAATTATTGCCAAGCGTTATCTTTTCTACATAATTTTTATATTAATGATATAGGGTTACAAATTCGTTTATTGATAACTATAAGACGGACCAATCGGTATTATCAATCCCAATTTATAACACAATACACATTGATTAGAATTGATACAATCATCTCAAGAAAATCATCCTAAGACTGTCCTAATAGTTATTTATTTACAAATGTACAATATTTTATAAGACTAGCTATAATTTCATAAAAGTAATAAATATTTTATGCGAAAATAGGCTAAAATTGTGCTTCATATAAATGCGTTAGGCCAAATGTTAGCCCGAATTCATAATATATATTCTATGTCACCAATATTAAATAAAAATCCATATCCCACGAAAGCAAATACTCTATAACGCTCACAAACTGAAAATGCACAGATTAAAAGGCGATTAGAGGAAGAACTGTGATATCCAAAGCTGTCACTAGTATTGTGTACACAATATTATAAAATCACTTAAACGTCAGTTTGGCACAGTTCGCCGAAAACCGGCAAGGCGTGATACTACCGTGTCACAGAATCTGATCTTGGTTGAGGAGGTAGTGGATGAGATGGAGCAATAGATAGACCACCATTTAATAAATTTTGTCCTTGCCTAAATGAAGTAAGCCTCGTTAAGGCGTCATTATCAAAATTAGGCCTTTCGTATTGGTGTTTCGGCCGATTTCTTTGAAGTTGCATCGCTTGTAATTCATCATAGCCTCCATCATCAGCATAATTTTCGTCATCTGATTCGTCTTCACCAAAAGCTCTGTAAGTAGTTTCTGATTCAGAGTTTTTTCTTGAACTTACTCCATAACTCCTACCTATTAGTGATTGGGTTACATCTGTTTTGACACCATTATCACTTTTCCTTTCTTCAAGACTCTGATTATACCTAAATTGAGCTTTTTGAGTTTTTTCCAATGAGGGTAAATCATAAAATTTTAACACATTAGGATGACCTTGAAAATATTTTTCACTATAAACGTTTCTGTTGTAATATCCACCATTACTGGCAGGATATATTTCTTCATCTGGGGCATAGCGGTTGTCAAAACTATCGATATTTTTGCTGCCCGGTGGAAACCAACCCTAAAATAAAAACATTTTTTAATGTGAGTTGGCAACTTATTTTAATTTCTATCTGTTATAACGCAATTTTTCCAATACGCTGTCGTGTCTAAACCAAGGAACGGATTCTGATGAAATTTAAAAATTCCTATAACGCTACGTTCTTTTGGCGTTTTTATAACCTGTGTTAAAATTAAATACTTAAAATATAATCGTTTACTCTATTAAGTGCTGTGCGCTTGTTTGTATAATAAAAATAAAATATTCATTATATTATAAGAAAATGCCCCATTTATATTAAAACATGAGTTGTCGTTTAATATTTCACTTTTGTTCTTCTTTTATTTTGAAATTTACGATTTAAATAAAACATTGTATTTGTTTATAACTTTTCTTTCCACAAGCAATATATGAAACGACATAAAAATAACTAAAACAATATATTATTTTAAAAATAAATATCGTCACACCCTATATGTCTTCGAAAGGATAGGCAGGGGTACATACTACATACTAGTATGCACCCACGATTAGCCGACGATATTAGGTCCCATGATGCGACGGGTGGCAAGTCCGTCGTCAATTGGGCACATATCCAATCCCAGGCAAAGCTATGTTTTTCAAAAAAACTGAAAAAACTCATAGAGACCCGGGAATTGAACCCAGGACCTCTCAAGTCAAAGTCAGACACCGACACCTCTCGACCACAGAGGAGATCTAAAATACTCTTTTTTTAAAATAATAATTAGTAGGGCGTTACTTTGCGGAAACCCATAATTACACAAATAAAATATTTAATTTGTAATATCCTGCCTACATTTTATATACTCTTTTATCTATTCCGTGATAATACAGTTACATAATAATACTAGAGATTAACTGGCAGACGATGAGAGATTAAACTGAGATGGCAGTGGACTGATCACATTTTTCACAGAATTGATGAATGAATACACTTTATTGTGCACCAATTACTACAGTAAGAATTATTTAGAGGCACACAAAGGCGGTCTTATCGCTACAACGCGATCTCTGCCAGACAACCTTAGAGTGAAGGAGATACTTAATCAATATTCTTAAAACTAAGGTTGGGACATAAATCTTATTTGAAATAGGTAAACATTGTAATAGATACAGACCAAACTACATATAACAGAAATTTACAAAGTAAATAAGAATGGTGATCAACATATACTACACTAAATATACAAATATCTACATATTATACATAAATACACAAATAAAATAATGGATCAACATATTATACAGTTGAAATATATGTATACAAAATAAAAAAAAATAATTAGATACTATTAGATGCAAAATGAAATAATTGTGAAGATGAATTTAAATTAGTTTAAAAGGATACTTTAAAAAGAAAAAAAAAGAAGAAACAGTTTATTTTAGTAAAGTCTCAATGATTAAACATTATGACTGATGATCGCTACAGAAATAGTGGCTATGGTTCGGTTAATGTAGTGTTGAACGCTCTTCGGCCAGGTGGACGTTCGACTTGAAGCGGGCATCTATAGTCATCTAAGTACGTCTAAGTACCTAAGTACGTCTGTAATACTAGTACATAAATTAATTGTTTAACCTAATATTATAAGAACGGGTAAGGATAATAGACAAATAAATTTACTTATAAGAGGAAAAGCTACATTAACTTACCAAAGAACTAACGCATTGTCTTGTATTAGCCACCAGAGTAACCGACGCATAAGCGGCGGGTGAGGTTGCGGTTTTGCTAGTATTCCATTCATTGCCCGTCACTCGTGAAGATGTCACTTCTGCGTATTCAGGCAATTGTTGAGCAACTTTATCGTATTCTGAATTAGTTTTATCTTTACTTTGAATCGATTGATTCCCAGATAAACAAAGGCCTGGTTGATTTTCCATCCATAAAAGTGACTCAGTCTTAGTCACTGTATTTTTATTATAGCAACTGCTCAATGGATGTGACAAGGATACAGCAGCTTTGATATTCATCTGAGTCACTAAGCTTGTTCCATTGGAATCTGAAAAGAAAATATGATTATACAAAATAAATAACAGAATAAAATTAAACATTATTTTCAATGTGACTTGTCGAAACAACGGAATTAACGAAGAAACAAAAATTTATTTGCATTTTCCGAGTCTTCATTTCTTGGATTTGTATCATTCCTTTGTGTTTCGAATGTGAATGCAAAGTGAAAAAGATCCACAACGTTGGCAAGAGAGGGCTTGTGCTACCTTTCAACTCGAAAGTAATCTAGCACCCTCTCACCCCTCACATGGCGAGCCTCCATCAAACAAACGCTCGGCACCCTAGCCACCCTGAGACACCCATGGAATGTTTTTAATTTTGAAATTCTCATGCTGATTCTTAGGAAAAAAATGTAAGCACTCAAATAACTTGCATAACTGTCTAAGATTTTATAATAGCTTTTATGACTTTAAAATATGAATTATCGCAATAACTTACCGTATATATTTGGAAGAGCAGATTTTTTGGAAAATATATTATTTTTACGAACGTAAACAATGGCGCCTATCATAATTATTTTAAATAATACAATAGCACCAATTAGGAAATAAAACCATGGCTCCATCACAAAATCCCCAGCAACAATAGAAACTTCACCATTAATGGGATACCTAAAATAAAAAAGACATTATACTATCATTTAGATTACTGATAAAATTGTGAATGTTTAATATTGTATCGGTATACAAACCTCAATAAAGGATCTAATCCAATTATTCGAGAATCGATGTTTAAATATACTTTTTGACTAAAAGGACCTAGTCCTACAATAGTTTCTGCTGCAATTTGTACAGAATAACTGACTCCAGAAGTAAGATTAGTCATAATAAGACTCGTGGACTGGTGCACTGTTGTATTTATCGCTACCATAGACTTATTCAATGGAATATCTAACCAATTTAATACCACATTGTAGCCAATTATAGCGCCATTTTGCAAATGAGGTTCGGGTGGATGCCATTTTAAATGAACCGTAGTTGCATTTATGATAAACATTTCAATGTTTGTTGGTGGACCGTCGGGCACTGTAATAACGAGAATAAATATGTTACAAAAGCACACGATCTGATACATAATTAAGGAAAAACAAAAACAGAGTGATATATTTACCATCGTCCAACGTTTGCGCTACTTTTAAATTGGATGGTTTTCCTTCAAATTTTTTGTAAAACGGTACTAAAAAGAATTCATATTTAGCGTATTTTTTCAAAGATGTTATTTCATAACCAGAAACGTCATTTGAATGTAATATAGTTTTCATTTCATACTCTCTGGTGGCATTATCTAATGGTCTGAAATATATGAACAGTCCTTCTAGGTGGAAGAAATTCAGTACTTCCCACATGAGTTTTATTGTTTTTGAATCAATAGGTGTTGCTTCTATTAGTTCTACTATGTTGTCCGTCATTATATTTTTTCTATATTCAGTGTTATTTGAAAACAATCCTCCATCCCATAGGGAACTAGGATCTTCACCTATTGTTATAGGATCTGAAATTGGACTTGGTCCTGAGAGTCCATGAGAATTTTCTGCTCTTACAATAAACATGTATGTTATGCCCGGGACCAAGGATTTCACTACATAATGAGTTTGATGCACTCTTTTTGAGACAACAACCCATCCTCTGGAGTTTCTAGGTGTATTGTTTCCTGAAAGAGTTTCTCTCGAAAACACCTCTACCTGATAACCTAGTATAGATGATGACCCAATTTTATTATTTTGATTCCAATTTATTGTTACACTTGTCTCAGTTATATTATAAACTAATGGCTTTGTTGGTGAACCAGGTAAAGCGGATACATCAGCTGCTCTAAAAAAGTGTATATTTGGATTTATTGGACTATCTACAAGTAAAACACCACTCCATACATATTTTCCGTGATGAGATGAAGCGACACATGTATATGTACCGCTATCTTCTTTATCCAAATCTCTTAATATCAATGTTCCATCACTTGAAATATTTCTTCTATGATTTTGTATTAATGCTTCCCCTTCAAAATACCACGCAATTATTGGTTCAGGTGTGCCAACAGCGGTACAAGGGAATACTGCCATCGATTTTATAGGTAACGTTTGGTTAGAGGGTCCATTTGTTATGATGGGTGGTGGCCGGTCATCGTCGGAAGTTACACTTAGTTTTCCTCTAATAAATGAACTGCCCGCAAAGTTAACCGCCGAACAAACTACAGTACTTCCACTGTCGTTTTTGTTTGTTTCATTAATTGTAAGTGTCGTAGCGCCATCTATAACAGTTGAGGCGTGATACTTGCCTCTGGAAGTACCTGGGATTATTATTGTCCTATTACCTTCTACACTCCAATACATTGTAGGTTCAGGTTTTCCTGTAGAAGTGCACGTAAAGCTAATAGTAGATCCACTTTCTACAATTACTGTGTTTGGTTTCAAATTAGTAGTAGGAGGATCTAAAACAAAGTAAAATGCACGTTAAAACTAAATAATTTTACAAAACTTTAGTAGTAAATTTGACGACAACCTATTTTTGTTTCTAAATAATCAAAACAAATAAAAAGTTATGGAAAGGCCATTTAAAATTTATGGCAAAATACGGAACATCGCGGAAAGTTCGTGACAGTTGACGAACGTTTGGGTTTTATAGGTCATTAGTATAAAAAGAAAAAATATATAAGTTTTACCAGTTGTTTTCTTAATATCAGCAAATTTTACTTGGTATTTTCTAAATCCATAATATCAATATTAAAGAAGAAACTTAATTTTTTATTGTTTTACACCATAATTTTAATGTCCGTCAATATAATGTTACAGTTTCTAAGGTAAACTATCATCCTTAACTATAGACAAAATTCGTCATTTATATTATAAAAAATATACTTATTTGCTACCCTATGTTTCTATATGATATTGGAAAACAAATAAATAGACAAATTTCTTGAAGGTGAGAAACTCACGACGCCTTTAGGGACACACCAAATGTGGTAATGGTGCGTTGCCAATTTAAGGCCAGGATGTAAGGCCTCGTGCAAAAGTAAGTATACCAGCAACCCTACCTTCCAAACTGGAACCTGTCAATGGCAAGCACTGATGATTAGACGGAAGAAATAGGTAAGGCGATGGTACCAATCCGGGTTAGTGACTGTTAGAAGTCACTAACACCCACCTAGTTAGAAGTCACAGTTTTAGTGACAATAAGCCTATTCTCACCTTTTACGGGCTGTCTGGTAGTAAGGTTTATACTACAAAGGTGCCCGAACCAACACCTGGTGTCAAAGAATAAGTTACTCACCATGGACAGTCAAATATCCACTTCCACTAACAGTTCCAACAGCGTTATCCGCTTCGCAAGTATAATCCCCTTCATCTGCGATTACAACGTTGTCAAGTCTAAGGCTTCTGTCATCAAGTACTTTAACTCGTCCGAGCGGCATATTTCCACCAATGGCTGTCCTGCGCCCTAGCACGTCTGGAAGTGGACCACCACCTACTCGGCATTGGAATGTAACACTGCTGCCAGTTTGAGCGATTACATCTTCCGGCCCCGCAATTAAATAAGGTTTAACTGTTGAAAAATAAATAACATGATCTATACAGAAATCTATTGGTTATTTTTTAATATCACGACCAATAGTAGAGCTTAAATACACAGCGTATTTTAAATGAGCAAACGACGTTCAAGTGACGCGCGTAAACACGCTACAAACAAGATTCCAATTAGAGAGCAGTACTAATACCACCGAAATTTCGAATTATAACGTATCTAGTCACTACGTAGAAATTCGCGAAATCACATTGCCCCAGGCAGAGGCCAGAAGCCATTAAAAAAACGAGAATCTAACTAACCGTTATAAATTTAAACGCATTTTGAGACGACGAAAACGCTCGTTTAAAATACGTAGTGTGCTTAGACTCGTAGTTCTATGACTCAATGGCTTAGTATTATCATTTAAAAAAAATTGTTTGTCTGTCTTACTCAAGAAGTTTAATGTAAGGTTCTTGGTCTTACTATAAAAACATCTTGACAGAACAATTTATAACAAAAATAAGTAATTTTCTAAAAGTAAGCATTTAGAGACACTTATAATAAATGTATGTCTAATGTTCGTCTAATTTCGTGGTAAGTATTAGTTATAAGCTACCATATCAATATATCTCATAATACTCACTATGTATTCTAAGCGTTGCAATAGCAGATTCTCTTGTGCCTGCTGCATTCCTTGCGATACATTGATATCTGCCAGCATCCGTCTGTCTAGCGTCTTGAATTACTAGACTGCCGCCGTCGACTAGATGCGTTCTAAACAATAAATAGTAAGCATTCAATATTATGTAGTTATGAGATCAATCTTATAAATAATAAAAACCGGTATTGAAACTTCCTAAATTTAACTGACTTTGGAAAAGAAATACCTTCTATGTGACTGCCTGTATTTTTATATATCTATAGTCTACGCCAATTTCTTCGCTAATTGTAGACTGGTTTTCAAATATATTTTTTGTTTGATAGGACATCATATTTTAAAGGAACATCCTTAAATAAGTATATTCTTTTTGACGTTACATTAAAGCCAGATTTTTTCAGTTTTATTGCATTTAAATTGATTATCCACATTTACCATGGCTCCTTTGAAAAACTTCCTATCTGCCGGAAAGCCCAAAAGAGAGCATAATATATTATTTTTTTTTACTCACATCGTAACCTAAAACTGGGTGTTATACTTTGAAGATGATTCCACTGGACTGATAACCATTACTTTTTCTATTAATACTTCTATAGCGTTAATGCTTGCCACAGTGGCATGCTATTACATAGTTAATAAACTTTTTTCATCTTCGTCTCAGCTTAGTATTGCAACATTATCTTTACTATCAATAAACAATGCGTATTTATTGGGTATATCAGCAATTTAATCTGCCTTATCGCATTTCTTACAAAACCGTCTTGCATTTCTTACACATTTTTTTTAAGTTTTATAATATTTTTTGTAAAAAAATCACATTTTTTGATTATCACAGTTTTATGTGGTAATTCAAAACAGATTTTTAACAAAAAAAAGAATGTTTTTACTATACTCAGTAGCTGTTAAGATTTTATTAGGTTTTGGTAAATTGTACCCTAATTCATCCTTATCTGAAGGTTTGTCACGTACTTTGAAAACGTGCATCAATGTGATAGAAGAAAAGAGGTCACACGTGATTTCATACATGACATATATTTTTGGTCCTTATAGGCTCGTTAATGGTGTGAATCTAAGATGTGTGAATTCGCACACGTATGTAAAAGTCAAGTAAAAAGTCGTTTAATCAACTCTCAGATTAATCAATTGGACTTGAAAAACAGCACTTATGATGCGTCAATAATTCCTACCTACCTACCACCGGATCGGAAACACGAACACACACTAAGATGACCCGTGGAAAGAAACTCAGCGAGCTTATATTTTTTTTGCATTGTTTTTTTAAACTGACTGACGTAATGACTTTATGACTGATAGACCTGTTTCAGATTTAATATCAGCTTGGTATGTTTTTTTTAGGATTTATTGATGGCAAGTAATATCTTTAAACCAAATAACTTTGATATTCACTATATAGTATAAAATAAAGATGTTTTGCATTTGTCTGTCCCTATCTATGATTAGATGTTTACAACTACGCAATGCATTTTGATTCGGGTCTTTTAACTGGTATATTTGTGAGAGATATTCTGTACAAAATTTAGTATCAGTTTTGCACCCGTGCGAAGCTAGAGTGAGTCGCTAGTGAATATTTGTGCCGACAGGAATACGTAGATTGGTTGACACCATATATGTATTATACTGACGTTTAATGTAATAAATTTATGGTTGATACCAATTCAAATGTAATTGCGAAACGCTATGGATGAAAATTGCTAAGAATGAAAAATTTTACGGTGCCTGTGGGGAATGAATTCATGTCTCTGGTGTTTCGGGCCAACGTGCTAACCACTACACTAGAGCGTCGTGGCCAGCTGTCGAATTTATCGTTCTTGTTCTTTTTATCGATGACGTCGATTGTAATTTATCTCCGAAGCGGAGGTTACGCTTAAACACTCAAAACCGCTATGGATGAGTTAATAGTTACAATATTAATGATAATGAATCCAGACGTGCACATTTTTACAGTTTGCGTTTAAATATTACATACAATAGTCCCTTTTTTATAACATTTCATTAGTCTATTAATTCAATGTTGCAAAGTCATTTAAATATAGGGCGGAATAATTGTATGAAGATTAAACATCTAATAAGGGGTCTGGTGAGTCAGAACTATTCAGATTTTCACTTGATTGCTTGACAAGCTCTCCAAATATTCCCTTCTTTTATTACTTTGATGTACTCTCCCTACTGTTAATTATTTTGCCTTGCCGTGCATCACAATACACACACTCGACATTCAAGATGTAACTTAACTCCGTTTATAAATATTCATCAAAAAATGGCTGCCTATGAAGCGGTTTAATATCGATAATTTTAAGTCATATTTTTTAAGTTATATCACATGAGATCACATAATAAAACTTTATATCAAAAATATGTTAAAAGTTGAAGAAAACAAATTTTTAATGCATTAAAAATATATATTTTTTAAAGATTTATTTATATTTTTAATAGGTACCTTAATGTAGTTTTTTTTTCAGTCTAAAGTTTAGGGAGTATGGCAAAAAATTATATAGGTACGTCACAAAACAAATCATTTATGTAAAATTGCACACTTTTATGCTCATAAGCCAAACATTTAGGTCAATCTTGCTCTTGCTTGCACGTGGAACGTGACATTATGAGTCACGCTTTTTCAAACATGTGGGTGTCAATTATCAGTTTATTAGACGTGATCACATTAAAAATATTTCCCCTCAAAAATGAGTTGAAAATTGAAGAAAGTATATTTTTAAGGCATTAAAACACATACACACACAAACGCATATACAACACAAAGATGTTGTGTAAAAAATCTTACCAACTTTTAACTTTGTTATGAAGTATCTATTTGTACGTATGTCCCCGTGTTGGTCCGGGCTCCTTTGCAGAATAGACCATCTGCCGTCCTGCCAGGCAGCTCGTAAAAGGCGAGCATAGGCTTACTTTCACTAAC
>DVZN01001278.1:0-10485 GCA_018237365.1 Caria ino melicerta
GGAAGGTTTATATGTATAATACATGCGTAATATAATAGAGAAACACTGATAATTTTAGAGGTTTCTAATGTGATGTCTGTGAGAGACATTCTTACTACAGAATGTCTCTCACAGACATCACATTTACTATCAGTTTTGCACCCGTGCGAAGCCAGGGCAGGTCGCTGGTTTAATATTAAATTTAAAAAAAAATAGATTTTAATAATTATAATTTGCACAACCGAGAAGGGTAGAAAAAACTGGAATGTAAACTTAATAATAATTAACACCTTATTGTAACACTTATTTTGCAAATTAACAAATTCTATTCTATTCTCTACGACTTGGCGTGAAGTGAGATGTATGCATGCAAGTAAGCTATTTAAAACTATCTTGATAATCAACAAAACGGAATTGTTTTAGCTTAATATGGCATTTACGAAAAAATACCAGTCTCTTAAATTTATCGCATAAAAGAACCTATTCAATATTTTTCAACGTGATTATAAGCATGAATAAACGAACGCAAAAGCAAGACGAGATATGTAAAAGGCTCGAGGCGACATATGCACAGACATGTTTGCCTAAATTGAAAAATGTTATCATAAGAAGAAATCCCAATGTGATTTAAACATGGAAAAGAAAAGCTTTGAGACAAGCTTTTTTAACATAACTGCACCATTTTCAGTAGAAATTAAAATGTTTTTTGTCCTTTTCATAACTGAATAAAAAAAATATTTACAGTCACCACAAGTAGCTGAGGTATCGTAACAGCTGTATATTTTTGGTATTAGTCTTCAATAATAGTTTTAATTTCGATTGTTAGTTTTGTTATTCGATTCGATATTTCTATGATCCTAAGAGATAACGTTCGGTGGTAACTGGTAAGAGACAATTGCCGCAAATAGCCCTGAGGGTTGTTCTTTATTATAATTAAGTTAACACTAACTAACTGGAATACTTGCGATTTTTTAGTTTGCTATTTTGCTTGCTTTTTGAGATTATTTTTATTCTTAGTGACTTAAAAAGCTTGTTAGTTTACTTATAAGAAGCTATTTTTAGCCCTTATTTCACGTTACAATCTAGCCTATAGACAAAATATTCTAATAACTAAGAAATAATCACAAACGCTGATACTATTTTACATCAGTTGTCTTAATGTGATATTTGCTTTAGAACATAATATTCGGAACATATATCAATGGTGTTATTTTACTTTTCACTTACACTGACGTAGAATCTACGACAATTAGAAAAAAATATATACATTCGTATTAAACGAACAAAAAGGTTTTTTTTTCTTTCATTAACCGAATGGCTAAGGACTGGAACTCTCTGCCAAGGAAGGTGTTTCCAGCATAGTATAATTTTAGTGTCTTCGAGGAAATAGTGAATAGGCACCTTCTAGCCTAGTATACTTTCATCTTCGATCTGTTCCTCACTTATTATCAGGTGGGTCGCAGATTATTTTACTAAGCTATCAGCATAGAAAAATGATAATTACTCCCTTTTGAATTCGGTTGAAATTTATGTTTTAAATTTTCATCTGTAAAGTTATGAAAATCTACGTGCACTGGTTCCACTCTGTCTCGACATTTATTGCATAAACGCTATTGTAGGTGAAATTAGGTCACAATTTTAGCTTATAAATAGCTTTTCTTTTTCCTTCCTAATGACTGTTGAAACAAACCAAACAGCAATCAAATAATTACGATCTTTGAATTAGATTCGGAATTATCGGATTCCTTATAATGTCTGACCCATAAATGATTTGTACCCAACACTTATCGATATAACAAGAGCCTTGCGTTAAGGCTTTACAGGAATGATAATTAATGATTTTGATGTTACGGTGCTTGACATACATAATTTATTCTCAATACATTTTTATATATGAAAATCTTGTGTCACAATGTATTGATAAAATCCGAAAAAACTGCACCGATTTTGATCAAATTTCACAGCTATGTGTAATTTGGTTTAACTGAAAAGATAGGATAGACTTTATCACAATTATTGACTTGTTGTTGAGGTGGGAGTAAGTTGGACGGGTCAGCTAGCATTATTTATATTTTATATGGTATGAGACAGCGGACAATCAATGACACTCCAAATGATAAGAGATAACCGATGACTACATACACCACGACCCGACCACAAGACCTCCGTTGTGGTCGGGATAAAGCCTGATATGGATATCTACCGGCTACCCGCTCCAGACTAGATTACAATCGTGTTAAACAATGACATATCGGCAGGAATAGGTAGTTACCTACCTAGGCATATTGCAGCACAGCACTCTATCATCAGTTATTGTTGGTGAAGACCCATAAAACCTTTGTTCGCCTAGCAGGGAGGCGTTTTTCTGCACAGGTGCCCAGTTATTCAATGTCTGTACATTGATGATATTCCTAATAAATAACTTGTATAACGCAAATATTATTATATTTATTATAAACATACACTTTCCAAGTAGTATTTTCATGATAAATATAATATGCAATGGAATTGTACCTAGTGCCGACGATAGAGAGTTCAAATTACTAATCAAGTTATTCGGAACATGTCGTCTGACTTTGACGAAGACTGGTAACACATTTTTTTATCTGTTTGACCACGCCTTTCTTAAAAATCTACTTGTAATTTTGGTTGATTTTATTATTTTATTTATTAAGTTAGATAAATTAATGACTGGAGTAAAAAGAAGAGGTGTTGCTTCCGCGGGTGTGAAATCAAGTTTATTTGCTAGTTAAATAATACAGATCATGTATTAAATAAGCTTTAAAACTTATAACGTGTTACACTCATCACTACATCGTATAAAACAAAGTTGTTTCTGACTTGTCGTCCATATATATGCTTAGATGTTCAAAACTACGCAACGGTTTGTAATTCGGTTTTTTTAATAGACAGAGTGATGCAACAGGAAGGTTTATATCTATAATAACTGCAAACTATAATACAGAAACATTGATAATTTTAGGGTTTTCCAAAGTGATGTCGTAAATAAATACATTTTTTTGCGTTTACATTGCAAACGCTGGCTGAATCCTACGAGATAGATTAAAACAATGTACAACAGTACTGTACATCGTAAAAAGGTCTACCAAAAAGACCGCAATGGTATATGTCTATCTCTTAGGGATAACCCACAATTACCTTTTTGTCCTTTACTTTTTACGATAAATATATTTAGTATCACATATGCACCCGTGCGAAGCCGGGGCGGGTCGCTAGTTACGTTATAAAACCAAAAAAAAAATATTTATTTTCTAAGCGGCTACCTACCTGTATGGGTTTGTATGAAATTTGGTTTGCAAGGAATTTATTTTCAGATTTTTTTGGTACTCTTTAGAAATAGAGAAATTATAAAAAAACAATCATTAGATTTTCAAAAAAAAAAGGAAAATATTAACGGTTCAAGATTCTTCCCAGCTGAATAAAAGCTAGCTATTCGCAAAAATCGCGCTATAGTGGGCCATTATCGCGACTTAATTGTCAAAGACAATTCTAGTTTTCTTGCTTTTGAAATGTCAAGTCAAGCTACAAGTTCAACAAGCACTTAACCTATATTCCCGTTGAACATGCTTTTCTATACTTTTCCAAATTATGTAGCAACAAAATATTTTTAATAGGTTGCTCGAAAAAGTTTATGCGGGAAGCTTCGTCACAAGATTAAAATAGCCTCGTGAAAACTTGAGAGACGCCAGCGTCACAAGTAGATCAGTGCTTGAAATTATCTGACTCTGAAAATATTTACATCAACAAATACTTACTTATGATTTTAAACTTATATCGTAGCGTAATATAATCGTGAGTGTATACCTATAAATAACTAAATATGTAAATACTTATTGTAACTAAAATTCTACAGTTAGTTTTTATTCCTTTATAAAATGTTACTTTATTCAATCTTTTTGTAAAAAAATATATCTATAATATATAATATGTAAAAAGTCAGACAGGCTTTTAATCTTAATATAAATATCGAGATAAATTGTAAGATGTGCAAAGTTTAATATCATTTATAAATTGTCTATTTGGCGTCATCTAACCTCATTTTACATAAATGAGAATCGCACATTTTTCTTGTTTGTATTCATAACGTACAAAAGAGGTTTTATATGACTCTTTATTTGATCTAGAAAATGTCGTTAGTTTTTATGGGCGTCACGCACATAAAATTAGATTGGGTTTCGAGATTCGTCCGATATCTGTCTACTTGTCGTATTTGAAATTGAACGGGATGACAATATTTTCATTTGCCCAATTTATATTGCGCAGACCCTGATTCCTTCTTGGATTCAAATAACCCTTTTTTGACATTTAAATGGAATTCAACGAAAACATTTCAGAATTTGTAAATTAGTTTTATAGTGATAGTCGACAGCTTCGCCAGTCGTCGTAATTACATATTTTCTGCCCGCGTTGGTCTATTATTATCCCACGTTTTAGGTGTATTTAAGCAGTTCTTTCAAATGTATTACAACACCATAAACTTTTTATTTATTATTATATATAATGGCTACTATAATAAACTAACGGCTTAGTTTGGGTGCAAAACGGAGAAAATTCACTACAGAATGTCTCTCACAGACAACACATTAGAAATCTCTAAAATTAGCAGTGTTTCTCTATTATATTTTGCATGTATTATACATAGAAACCTTCCTCTTGAATCAGTCTATATATTAAAAAAAAAACACATTAAAATCCGTTGCGAAGTTTTAAAGATCTGAGCATACGTAGGGACAGGCAGACGCCAAGCGACTTTATTTTACAATATGTACTGATCATCGTGCAACATCTTTAAAGGCTTGATTACACCACCAAGTAGAGTAGCGAGAAAATGCATTCTACACTTAAGATGTAATCCGAGGGTGGGGTCAAAAGTCTCCGAAACCGGCGTGTATGTATGAAGAGAGTAATGAATGTGGAGGAAGCTAAGCAAGTATATAGGAGTTGTGACATGACACTCGATACTCTCTACCTTTCCGTGCTTTGCGTGCAGATATGTATGTATGTATATGCATAAATAAGTATAACGATAATAATAGAAAGTTGTTGGTTTTTTTCTGATAAAAATTAAGTATAATAGATATGAACTAATGCCAAACTTTCCAGTTAGTCTAGATCAATTAGGAAAAGAACGAAGAGAGAATAAGAATAATAAGCTCTTATAATATTAATAAGTAACTATGACTAATAATACTCTCGATTGTTCCCTTAAGGACCGGGCAAAGTAAGTTTGATTTATCACGATCCATACTGAAATGCCATGTTTTTTCACATTCCTTATCTATCATGTTATTGATGGCTATAAAAATATTTTACGGGAGCTAAAATGCATCACATTAATTATTATATGAACGGAGTCTTTTTGAGGTAACGAATTAAAAATATAGATATATTTGAGCTGCGAAATGCCTCAAAGGTCAAGTTTTTTTTTGTCATGAGACACAACTACGAAGAAACACAGGTTGTTCCAGATAGTATTGCGACAAACATCGCATATAGACGATATATAAGTTATAGGTGCGTCGTCGTCACTTATTTTGATTGAAGGTGTTTGTATAGTTTTTCTTTTTAATTCAACAATTTCATAGCCATACACTTGACGATATTTTTTTAATATGAGAGAAATGTTGTGTAAAATATTTTAGAGGCGAAGCGTTTTATTAAAGTCACGTATTGTTAATACTACGTTCATAGAGTTAATGTAAGTTTCAGGTAAAGTTTTAGTTCATGGCTGCTTAAGAGATATAAATGGATTTCTTCTCGAACGCTTGCGGAAAATTTGATAAATTGTTGTCGGAGCTTCGATAAGTGTTGCTGAAATGCCATTTACCGGATGATATAATGTTTCCGTTATATTTTCTTAGCACATTTATAAGATTTGTTTTTTCTATAGAATTGATTTATGTTTTTGTGTTTGTTCTTTAAATAGGTCTATTAGTGGAAATACTTGGTTCGTGTAAATTACCATGCACTTTGATATGAAAAGATAATATGTAATTGCCTATTCGGACAACTTGTCCTATGAGTTCTTTTTTTCAGTTTTTCTGAAAAACTTAACGTTGCCTAATATTGAATTTGTGTCCGATTGGCGACGGACTTGCCACCCGTCACATCATGGGACCAAATATCGTCGGCTAATCGTGGGTTGTTACTAGTATATACCTCTGCCTACTCTTTCAGGGATATGGGTGTGACGAATTGTCCTTTCTAATTCTGACTAGAGTTAATATTAAACTATTACAAATGTAGGGTACGTGGGTAACGAGAGTATACTAATTTATTCTGTTTCAAACTTTGTGTTGCGCTAAAATTCAAGTTCTCACAGCACTTGTATATTGCTTATTCAGAAAATTTCTAGCATAAAATCTGAAAGCGCTGAAGATACATTTTCAGTAAATTGAAATTTGAAAAAAGAAATTACTAACTGCTAATGTTAAGAACAGACAAGTATCCAATTGTGTAAAACTATTCAATAAGACTAATTCTATTGTTCCAACCTTTAATGGTTATTTACATAATGGGTTTATATCATCGGAAAGGCTAAAAGTTTTTAATTCGATCAAATCTTGGGTCCATTTATCTATTAGTTCTTCGTGCTGGAATGGAAAATATATATTCTGTTATTTTCAAATAATCGCATCTAACTCTGAAGTAAATGCCAGTCACGTTTAGCCAGTATTTGATTTTTCGTAACAATCGAGAAAAACCACAAGAACTTTTGTTTAATATAATAACATTAATATTTTTTACAGTTTTTTATGATTTAATTCTCATTTTCCAGATGTGGCTACTTATTTTAGATTAAAAAATACAGAAGCTATATATTTCTGTGACACAAATTATTACCTCTGTGTTCGTCCGGCTCCCATTGTATGAAATACCATCTACCTAGGTCTAATGGTGAATTGGATTATTCATATGCCTCTCTGACATGCTAGCTGCATAAGAGGCGAGCATAAATTAAATGAGTCATTACCACCAAGAGCAGTAATAGTGTGCTGTACACACTATTACTGCTATTGGAGTTAGGATACTCGACTTAGCTATTCTGGCAGCCATAATAACAGTATTTAACACTATCATCGCGTTCCGTTCTGGAGAGTAGGCGATAGATTTGCACATACGGCATTATACCCTAACCACAGGATAGCGGCGCTCTTAAACTTTTATGGTGTCTAGGTGTAGGCGACGGTTCACAGTTAAGTCTTGATGTAACGAGAGGCGTGTACTTGTTTAAGTAATACCATAAAGAAATCAGTGGGGAGCTAAGTTTAGTACAGACTTTGGCGATACGAGCCTAATTATGCCGTCTTGAAATACTTAAATGAACCTCGCAAGTAAAATAAATCTTTTGGATGCCGTGAAATTGTGAAGTCATTCATTTTAGGTAAGAATATTCAGAGAATGTTTGATAGGTTGCCTTTCATTAATATCATGTTCAATTCCTTGTAAAACTTTTTTGCGAGGCCAACAAAGCCGCGGGGGCTTGTCGTTCCCTGTTTATAATATTGTCGACATATATATATATCAAACCCCCTCATCATTCATCACAGAAATGGAATTGCTATATTATACCCACAACTCACAATCTTATGTAAATGAAGCTTGTGGAGTTAATATTCATCATTCAAGAAATTGTATCGTTAAATTCGCTTTGCGATATGATATTAATATTTAGTAGCAATTTGTTGCTTATAAATTTCTCCCTTACATAATTTTGTATACTACATCATTATGTAAAAGATGGCTGAAAACTCGATTACGAACTGTTTTATGGGAGAATGTACTTTTTCCAGTAAATGCAAATAAATTTTAGTACATATCCAGTATTATTTATTTATTGACTGAAATGAAAATATTTAATTTAAATTAAATTATAATAATAAATTTTCAATAATAATATAATAGTAATGGATTTGATGTTGAAACTTTTTAATTGTAAAAAAATTGCATGGCTTATTGGCTAATGTGACAGGCTCTATTATTATTAGTACAACCACATGTACTCACATTATGCAAATAAACTATTCTTATTTCTCATTTGTAGAATAGACCAACTTCATACTGCTCACGAGGTATAGACGCACTGATGTTGCGCTGCCTGTGGATGATCATACATAGACAATATTTATACAGTTGCACAGATATCCTAATTGGCCAACGACACAAGGGTCTTGTATTTAATTATAAGGTCAGCTTATGCGGCTTTAAGTAGGACACAATTGGGTCTAATACTTTTACTTTACAAGTACATTAAACTGAATTAATTGATGAAAAACATCGTGAGGGAAACCGACCGTATATTCGAATTCAACCTAGTCTAGTAAGTGGCCTGGTTTCCCTTCTTGTTTGTAGATGTCAGATGGCAGTCGCTCTGTGTAAAAACTGGCGCCCCTGTCAAATCCCCTAGATTAGGTAGCCGACCCAGATTTTATCCCATATAGAAACGGTATAAGACTAAGTTAGTAAGTACGTGGTATACCAATTAAACTGTTATTATGTTATTGTATTTTTTCAAATTATTCGTAGAGAGGCGTTAGAATAATACTATTTAGGTCTATTTAACATATAATATATTTTTTACGAGTAAACCTATGTCGAATCGAATCTTCATAAATTTGTCTACCGACCACTTTAGGATGTCACACAAATTCGGTCAGTAATCACGTTGTCGGGAAATTTGTACTGAAATACAAGATATTTTATACTAGGCTTTTTGTCGAAACTTTATGACAGTGCATTTTAGTGCCTGAACCCCGTTTAGGAAAATACGCAGAAAAATAGGGCCGAGTTAAAGTGAATTAATAAAATGACATAAAACTTGATTACACTTAGGCACGGCTTAGGCTTATGGTCACTAACACCGTGACCTCTAATTGGTGATAGAGTTTGTAGCAATTGATTAATACCACCGCCTTACCATTTCCTGCCACCATAAGTGTTTTCCGTTGACATATTTCTATTTAGAGGGTCAGGTAGTTGACAAACTAAGGTTTGCACGAGACCTAAGACCATCCAGGGTTCAGGTTGGCAGCGCGCCATTACCACTTACATCATGGAATCCATCTGCTTGTTTACCTTCCAATATTTTTAAAGAAACCTACCGATTAGTGTTGTGAGATATTGCCCTCAGTCGAGCGCTCCATGTATTAAGTATTATCCACAAAATTGGCGGTGTTACACTTTGCAAACAAAATCCTTTAGCTATCTGGTTATTAGTTGTAGTTGTTGGTCCAGGATCCGTAGAAGGAATAGACCATCTGCCTTCCTGCTAGGTAGCGTAAAAGGTGATTTCTTACTAGTTACTAGGTGGTAAAGCTACGTAACGGCTCGCCCGGGTGGAATGGTACCATCCTTTACCTTTTCCTGCCACCATAGAAATGTGAACGTCTATGCTCATCATACAAACGCCTTTCCCTGTCGGGAATAGAACCTATTCGTCGACGTGGTAAGGCAACTACGCTACCACTCGGCCAGCGAGACGGTTTAACTTGTCAAATATTTTAGATAACCAAAAAAACGTATTTACTTAACTTTTTATTTGTTCGGGAATAAATTTAAACGAAAAATTCGCAGGACTTCACACTGCTATACCGATTTTATTTTTTATCACACAATATTTATTTCTTTTTTCTGGATATACATTTTACAAGACATGAATTTCAATACGAGAGGGATTTATAAATTTCCAGATATATGTCAGAAAAGAAATCCCAAGAGTCAGCGTGTCTGGAATACCACATTAAAAAATTCGCAATAAGAATTTGTTTGCGTAATGTCCATCCTCGTAGGCCCGGACTTCTTTGAAGAATTAACTACTTATCTCAGGCGGTTCGTAAAGTGGCAAGCTTAGGGTTTCTGTCAGAAATATCGTTAGTTTGTGGTAGAGTTTCATAAGGGCTCGGCCAGATTTGTACCACCGCCTACCCTTTTCCTGTCGCCATAACCGGTTTCAGTTAGGAGGGTGAGGTAGCAGATAAACTAATGTTAACTTTGGTAACTGTCTTTGGTAGACATCAAGGGTGTTAATAGTGCGTTGCCAATAGCCTAAACTAATACACTTGGACGGCGTGTATGTACTTCTTACGCTTCTTAGGGAATCTGTCATCTTATTTGAATTTCAAATTTCAATACTATAAAAACACGCTGAAAAAATAAATAAAAAACAAAACATACAATATATTTTTTCTCCAAAGCTTTTAATTCTAATATTTTAATGCTTCAAATTTCACCAGTTATTACATTTTACGATGTTTTTATTAAAAAAAGGAAATTTATACAATTCTCCAAAAGTCGTTTTTCTTTGGGACAAGTCAATATTATAAATATATCAAATTTCAATATTAAATAACTTCTTAAATGGTATTTGAAAGAGACGAAACCTGAACGGATGTAAGAGTTGTGGTTGATAATGTAGTGCTGGAACAAGTGAACGAAATTGTATATCTTGGAAGTGCTTTTAGCAGGGATGGAAGGTACACCGCGGAT
>DVZN01001279.1:0-10484 GCA_018237365.1 Caria ino melicerta
CAAACGCCCGCCCCCGTCGGGAATCGAACCCGAGCCTCGCTACTTGTCGACGTCTTAACGCAACTACGCTACCACTCACACTTAACGCAACAACGCAACTACACATAATTTAAAACTATTATATAGTACAAAAGTGCTGTGTATTTAATTTAATATGCTTATGAAATATTTTTACTTTTCAGGAAACAAAAGTTTTTAATCCAAATGGTGAAATCACAATAGTGGCAGTTGATTGTGGATTGAAATTTAATCAGCTTAGATGCTTAATCAAAAGGAATGTAAAAGTCGTTTTAGTGCCTTGGGATTCGAACCTAAATCCTCACAATTATGATGGTTTATTCATAAGTAATGGTCCTGGTGATCCAGAATTGTGCAAAAACGTTGTACAAAATTTGCGAGGTGCCATAGAAAATGAGTCAATAATTAAGCCAATTTTTGGTATCTGCCTCGGTCATCAGTTGCTAGCAACAGCTGCTGGATGTAAGACTTATAAAACTGCGTACGTATTTTTTTTCCTTCATTCATATTTTTAAGTAGGTATACTATATAACATATTTTTAAGTAGTAAATGAATCGAAGTCAAGTTAATTAGAATACTTTTATCTATACGGCAAGACCGATTTTTCAGATCTTGCATTTAATAAATTAATAAATACTAATCAATTAATCAATCAACTTTAGTGCAAATCACTTAATAGGAGTAACACAGTTTCATGTCATTTTATTTAAATGCAATTGCATCCTATTTACTAATAATATGGTATGCAAATATTATAAAAACTATACATTTATATCTGAATCCGAAAATATCAAATTGCAATCGTGTACTTAATAAAATAAAATAAATTAACAAACCCCTGGACAAACACACATATTGATCTAACCCTAAAGTAAGCTAATTTTTTGCGTGTGATGTGGGTGATAGTCAAAAATATTATACATTGAAATAAATATATAAATACCACAATATATGTATTTAATAAACACCCAGACCCAAAGATGCGTATACGTTCATCACACAAACGCCTGCCCCCGTCGGGAATCGAACCTTGCTCGCCTTGCTATTCGTCGACGTGGTAAGGCAAACACGCTCACCACTCGACCAACGAGACGGTAATAGATTCGCCCCATTCTAAATAGAAGAACTATGCATAATATAATTTCCCACAAATATCAAAGCGGGAAAATATGAACAAAAATATTTTGTAACCTATACCTACCTATCTACCAATTAATTATGCCAGAAACTCATCACTCCCATATATTCTCGTAATGGTAGGCAGAGGTACATACTAGTATGCACCCCCGGCTAGCCGATGATATTAGGTCTCATGCTGTGACGGGAAGCAAGTGCATCGCCAATCGGTCACAAATCCAATCCCATGTTTATCAGAAAAACTGAACAAACTCATACTTAGAACAAGTTGCCCGACCCCGGAATCGAACCTGGGACCTCTCACGTCAAAATCGGACATCGACATCACTCGTCCACAGAGGCAATGATGATTATGGTATATATTAAGTTAAGTAGTTGAACCTCTACATCACAAAATCCATTGTACTACTGCCAACTTCCTTTTCAAATATTTTATTGGATGAGACAGCAATCACGGACACCGTTCTTCTAATCTAAACGACACTCTTTGGCAAAAATATAGATGTTACGGGTGCATCGCTGTCCCGTGGCCAAAATTTAAGACATATTGTGCAAGTCTACTAACTTTACCGATCGGAACCAAACAGTATCAGACAGAGAAAATAAATCTACATTTATTTGTAACTCGGAAGTATTTCGCAACGGTAGCTAGGCTTGAAACGATTTTTACCATTTATTGGTTGTATATACGCACATGCACAATCCCCAAACTAGCATTAGTCTTGATGGTAAAGATCAATCATAATTAAAGGTATGTCCGCCTCTAATGACGATGTCTAACAGCGATGTCTTTTCGTAGCAAACCCAGACTAGCACATGGTGAAACTGCCCATTTCATTAGAATTTTATGATTTTAGTCATATGCGTATTTCTACTAAACTTGGCTTTTAAATTTTATGTATTATTATAAATTTTTGTATTCGTATTGTACGTTTACGAGTTTGAAAAACGTTGAATATATATTTTCAGTTATGGTAATCGAGGACACAATTTGCCATGTACGCACAAAGGCACGGGTAGATGTTTTATGACGTCACAAAACCATGGATTTGCTGTCGATGCTGATTCACTTCCAAAAAACTGGGAAATTTTATTTACCAATGAAAATGACAAAACCAATGAAGGAATCATTCACAAAGTGCAGCCTTATTTTAGTGTTCAATTTCATCCTGAGCACACAGCCGGTCCTACAGATCTAGAATGCCTATTCGATGTGTTTATAGATGCTGTAAAATCCTATAAGAATAACCAAAAATTCACAATTAATACTGTTATTACTGAAAGACTTACATTTGTTCCAACGATTCAAGAGCGACCAAAAAAAGTTTTAATACTTGGCTCAGGTGGGCTATCAATCGGACAAGCTGGAGAATTCGATTATTCGGGCTCACAAGGCGTTAAAGCTATGCAAGAAGAAAGAATACAAACGGTTCTTATTAACCCTAACATAGCAACAGTACAAACATCAAAAGGATTAGCAGATAAAGTATATTTTTTGCCTATTACACCAGAATACGTAGAACAAGTAATCAAAGCAGAAAGACCTACTGGTGTTCTTCTAACGTTTGGAGGACAAACTGCCTTAAATTGTGGAGTAGAATTAGAAAAATCAGGTGTTTTTAAAAAATATAATGTAAGTGTTCTCGGAACCCCAATACAATCTATTGTAGATACTGAGGATAGAAAAATATTTGCGGAAAAGATAAATTTCATCGGTGAAAAAGTTGCTCCAAGCGCAGCAGTGTGTTCTGTTGACGAAGCTCTCACAGCTGCAAAACAGATAGGATATCCAGTTATGGCTCGTTCTGCTTTTTCTCTTGGTGGGTTAGGATCAGGTTTTGCAAACAATGAAGATGAACTGAAAAATTTGGCACATCACGCTCTTTCATATTCAGAACAACTCGTTATTGACAAATCTCTTAAAGGTTGGAAAGAAGTGGAGTATGAAGTTGTCAGGGATGCATTTGATAATTGTATAACTGTCTGTAACATGGAAAATGTAGACCCACTTGGGATACATACAGGAGAGTCAATCGTTATTGCGCCTAGCCAAACTTTATCTAACAAAGAATACAACATGTTGCGTGATACTGCTATTAAAGTAATCAGACATTTTGGAATAATTGGTGAATGTAACATACAATACGCTCTTAACCCAAACTCTGAAGAGTTTTATATAATAGAAGTAAATGCTAGGCTATCACGAAGCTCTGCTTTAGCTAGTAAAGCAACAGGTTATCCACTTGCATACGTAGCTGCAAAATTAGCTCTAGGGATAGCTCTACCAACAATCAAAAATTCAGTCACGAAAATAACAACAGCATGCTTTGAACCTAGTTTAGATTACTGTGTGGTTAAAATACCTAGATGGGATCTTGCGAAATTTAATAGAGTGAGTACAAAAATAGGAAGTTCCATGAAAAGTGTTGGAGAGGTTATGGCTATAGGTAGAAATTTCGAAGAAGCTTTTCAAAAAGCTCTGAGGATGGTAGACGAGAATGTAAATGGATTTGATCCGTATATTAAGCAAGTAAATGAAAACGAACTAAGGGAACCAACAGACAAACGAATGTTTGTTTTAGCTGCGGCTTTAAGGGAAAATTATACCGTCGATAAGTTATATGAACTGACAAAAATAGATCGATGGTTCTTGGACAAGTTCAAGAACATAATTGATTACTATAAGATATTAGAATCCACTACACCTATCAATTATGAAATACTAAAAAAAGCGAAGCAAATTGGATTTTCAGATAAACAAATTGCTGCTGCTATTAAAAGCACAGAACTAGCGGTTCGAAAATTAAGAGAAGAATACAATATAACACCATTTGTAAAAAAGATCGATACTGTTGCTGCTGAATGGCCAGCTTCTACTAATTACTTATATATCACGTATAATGGAAGTACACATGACTTGGACTTTCCAGGTGAATTTACTATGGTTTTAGGATCAGGAGTTTACAGAATTGGAAGTTCAGTTGAATTCGATTGGTGTGCTGTTGGTTGTCTTAGAGAATTAAAAAATCAAGGAAAGAAAACTATAATGATTAACTATAACCCTGAAACTGTAAGTACTGATTATGATATGAGCAATAGACTTTATTTTGAAGAGATATCGTTTGAAGTTGTAATGGATATATACAACATTGAACGACCAGATGGGGTAATTTTGTGTATGGGTGGACAGCTACCTAATAATATTGCTATGGATTTACATAGACAACGTGCAATAATCTTGGGAACATCTCCGGATATGATAGATAACGCAGAGAACAGATTTAAATTTTCTCGTATGCTTGATCGCAAAGGTATTTTGCAACCAAGATGGAAAGAACTTACAGATCTTGAATCTGCAATAAGTTTTTGTGAAGATGTTGGATATCCATGTTTAGTACGACCCTCTTATGTCTTAAGTGGAGCTGCAATGAATGTAGCTTATTCAAATCAAGATCTCGAATCATATTTAAAATCTGCAAGTCAAGTCAACAAAGAGCACCCTGTTGTAATCTCTAAGTATATATTAGACGCAAAAGAAATTGACGTCGATGTTGTGGCAGCAGACGGAATTATTCTTTGTATGGCAGTCTCTGAACATGTGGAAAATGCCGGAGTTCACTCTGGTGATGCCACATTAGTTACTCCACCGCAAGATTTAAATGATGAAACTTTGGGCCGAATCAATGAGATAGCTAGAATAATTGCAGAAACACTCGATGTTAGTGGCCCATTCAATATGCAGTTAATTGCCAAAGATAATGATCTCAAGGTGATTGAATGTAATGTAAGAGTTTCCCGATCTTTCCCCTTTGTTTCTAAGACATTAGATCATGATTTTGTTGCTATGGCCACTAAAGTAATACTTGGTTTACCCGTTGAGCCAGTCAAAATTATGGGAGGCTGTAATAAGGTTGGAGTGAAAGTACCACAATTTTCTTTTTCACGATTATCTGGGGCAGATGTTACTTTAGGGGTCGAAATGGCTTCTACTGGTGAAGTTGCGTGCTTTGGAGAGAACCGATATGAAGCATACCTTAAATCTTTAATGAGTACTGGTTTTAGAATACCCAAGAAGGCAATTTTACTTTCTGTAGGAACTTTTAAGGTAAATGCTAAAATTTAACTTAATCCATTCCATGATTTTTTATAGATTACATTACATTTTTATACAACTATTATAAATAAAATATATAAATATTTCAGCATAAAATGGAATTATTGCCAAGCGTTCGGATTTTGCATAAACTAGGATATAAATTATATGCAAGTATGGGTACTGGTGACTTTTACACGGAGCATGGAGTCGAGGTAAGGGCTATTTTTTTATACCAGAAAACAATAAAACATAGGTATGTTTTGAGATTTTGATAATAACGAGTAACTTCTAATTGTACTCTATGAACAAACAAATGCGTGTTCTCTGTCCCTATGTCCCTACGTATGCTTACATCTTTAAAACTACGCAACGGATTTTGATGCCGTTTTTTTAATAGAAAGAGGAAGGTTTATAGGTATAATACATGTATAAAATAATAGAGAAACACCGATAATTTTAGAGGTTTCTAATGTGATGTTTGTGAGAGACATTCTGTAGTATATTTACTATCCGTTTTGCACCCGTGCGAAGCCGGGGCGGGTCGCTAGTCTATACATATAATATAAGTATAGGAGAATGAATTATGTATATTGCATATATTTTCAAACAAAAATAGTCCAGACACAAAAATGGGCAGCAGAACATAAATTTATTTTGAAATTTTCAGAATATTTGTATGTCTGTCTGTCAGGACCCCGGCCGCGGTTTACGCAGAATCTACTGAGCCGATCGTAACAAAACTTGGCTGGCGCATACTTTATGTTCTGAGGAAGGTTATAGGATATTTATCCCGTCAAGTAACGGGGTTCCCATGGGAGAGGGCAAAAAGACAAAATATAAAATTGGCCATAACTCATTAACGGGTCGTCCGATTTCAATTTTTTTTTTGTATGTTAGATAGTGTAGGGTGGAGAGAGGTAGAATGAGGTATTTAGTGTGATGTGGAATGGAGATGGTTGAGGACTAATGAGATTGATGGGGAGGTTGCGTTCCAACTTCCCCATCAATCTCACAATCCGCACCAGACCCCACCACTTTCCACCACCCCTCATCAGTCCCCACAAGTCGGGTAGAGTCGGGTAGAATGCATGAGATTAGGCAGGATTACATGGGGTGAGGTGGAGTGGAGTGAAGTTGAGTCAAATGGAGTCGGGAAGGGTTTGTAAAAATAAATAGCGTGCGAAGTGCAGTGAAGTGCAAAGATTCAGTCCTGTAAATTCAGCGTGAACCGCGGCCGGGATACAGACAGACAGACAAAAATCCTGAAACTTTCAAAATATTTTGTTCTGCTGCCCAATTCTAGTCATCTGAACAATTTTTTTTGAAAATATCTCTTCTACATTTTTATTATAATATGTATAGATAAATACTTGATTCGTTTCTAGAATGTATATCCTTAGTTTACATCACAAATTCTGTCATTTTAGGTGGAGAGTGTACAATGGACTTTTGACCACATCGGCGATCTAGATGATGCAAGGTCTGATGGTGAACTAATGCACCTAGCTGATTTTATGGCAAGGCGTGAGCTCGACTTAGTGATTAACTTACCAATGCGTGGGGGATCTAGGCGAGTTTCGTCATTCACAACACACGGCTACCGCACCAGGCGGTTGGCTGTCGACTACGCCGTGCCACTTGTCACAGATGTTAAATGTGCCAAACTTCTAGTGCAGGTTAGACTGTCTTTTTATTTATATCTTAATGCTTTATTTTTTCAATACATACAGACATACATCAATCTATTGCAGTCCAATGCTGGACGTAAGCTTCCTCCAGTATATTGATGGGGGGGGGTTGGTGCCTATAGTCACCACGGTAGGCATTTGGGCAGGCAGCTGTGTTGTTTCCGGGAGACAAAACCAGACGGGCTCTTAATTGTCATTTACGATATCCACAGGCAGTCTCCTTGTAGCACTATTCTACTTTGTCTACACTAGATGGCTAATTAACAAATTTAACAATAACTTAGAAATCTGGTGGTTAGCCAATTCGTACTATATTTTTATTACTTACAAAGAAAATGGTTGTCTGTAACATCAGTTTACGGATGACAATTTTATATAATAATGTCTTAAGAAAACATTGATGGAAAATTGCATACTTTTATACTTTTATTATTATATATAGCCGTATGGGCCAGCACGCCCGGGGAACATACCACTCTCTCACTTAATACCAGCATGAAGTAGCAGTTTGCTGCTGTGTTTCGTCTGGTTTGTGAGAGTCCCGGAGACCCACTTCTCCTTCCCCATTAGAGGCGGGTTTTGTGATGCCCCTGGTGTTGCAGTTGTTCGTGGGCAGTAGTGATTACTTACCATCAGGTGACCTTCTTGCTCGTTTGCCTCCTTCTGCTAAAATATAAAATAAAAAAATACCGATCATGCCTCTCTAACGCTTTTACCGCGCTTTCACTTGCACCTGGAACGTGACAATGAGTCACGCATTTTCATACGTGTGGTTGGCGTTTGTCGATTTACAAGACGTTATCACAACAAAATAGTTAGGGATTTTGGACTACTTTAACTGTCAGTCTAGATAATGGCAAAAACAAACGGAAGTTTTTATTATTTGACAATGTTCTGACTTTGAGTGGAGAAATAAATCATTAATTGTGTATTCGGTCATTAAAATCTGCACCAAATTTTTTATTCACTCTGGGGGTGAAACCAACGTAACATTATGTATTTATTTCAGTTACTAGTAAGTTCTCCCGTAGTTAATGTCAAAAATTATTTAATACAAGCTGTTGCCCGCGGCTTCGCACGCATTTTTATTTTTAACAAACTCCTCTCGACTCCATTTGTCTCTACTTCACTCTATTCCACCCTATGCAACCCCACCAAACCTCACACAATTCCACGTGCACTTGGGAAAGAGGTTAAGAACTAAAATGAGTCTATAATTGGAGATGGGTGGGGACTGGCGGGGATCAGTGGGGAATGATGGGGATAGGGACAATCCCCACCAGTCCCCGCCAGTCCTCAAAAACCAGTCTCCAGTCTCCATTCCAGACCACACTAACTATCCCATTCCACCCCACCCCAGGCAACTCCACTCGTCTCCACCAGTATCCTAAATGTTGACCTGGGCTATAAGCTACTACTATACAACATTTAGTAAAAATCCCTCCAGTAGAATTTGCGTGAAACGCGTACAGACAAACAGACACTATTTTTTTTATCGTTGTTTAGTTTTATCCTATATACAATACATAGCAGTCATTGTTTTTAAAAAATATTTCATGTGTACAGACTCGGCTGAGTTATTGTTTTATTATATGTATAGATGTAGCACTAATTTCAAGTCCGTGTTTCAAGAACGTTCCAAGCTCGTATAGTGTACTTCTGTTAAAATAACTATCGATTATTTAGTTTTTTTTTTTTTGAATTCTCAGTAATGGAGACTAAATAATTTTAATTTTTAGGCTTTGCTGCGATGTGGAGGAGCCCCACCAATGAAAACTCATACTGATTGCATGACTTCACGAAATATTATTAAATTACCAGGCTTCATCGATGTCCATGTGCACGTACGAGAGCCAGGAGCCACTTACAAAGAAGATTTTAATTCATGTACAGCTTCAGCCTTAGCCGGTGGTATAACTATGATATGTGCAATGCCAAACACAATTCCACCAGTCATAGATCGCTCTTCTTATGATTATGTTTCTACTTTAGCACGAGTCAGTGCTAGATGTGATTATGCTTTATATATGGGAGCATCTAACACGAACTACGATACGGTTGCTGAAATGGCTCCACAAGCAGTGGCTTTAAAAATGTATTTGAATCAAACATTTACAACTTTGCAAATGGATGACATGACTATATGGCAGAAACATTTACAAAATTGGCCTAAGAAAATGCCAATTTGTGCGCATGCAGAAAAAGAAAAAACAGGAACTATAATTTTAATGGCATCATTACTTGATAGACCTATACATATTTGTCACGTTGCTCGCAAGGAAGAAATTTTAATCATCAGGGCAGCAAAGGAACGTGGACTTAAAGTTACTTGTGAAGTATGCCCTCATCATTTATTTTTAAGTACAGCAGATATAGAGCGAATAGGTATGGGAAGAGCAGAGGTTCGTCCAATTTTATGTAGTCCTGAAGATCAAGCTGAACTTTGGAAAAATTTAGATATAATCGACATTTTTGCTACAGATCATGCCCCTCATTCGGTAGAAGAAAAAAATAGTCCTAATCCTCCTCCAGGGTTTCCAGGAGTAGAAACAATTTTGCCTTTGTTATTAAATGCTGTGCATCAAGGTCGTTTGACAATAGAGGATATTATTAATAAATTTCACAGAAATCCACGGAAGATATTTAATCTTCCGGAACAATTGAATACGTATGTTGAAGTTGATATGGATTACGAGTGGACAATACCCAAAGCTCTAGAATTTACTAAATCTAAATGGACACCCTTTGCTGGCATGCATGTTTGTGGTGCTGTTCATCGCGTCACGTTGCGTGGTGAAATAGCATACGTTGAAGGCCAAATTTTAGTGCCTCCAGGTTTTGGCCAAAATGTTCGAGAATGGCCAACTCCTAAAAAGCAGACTTTTCCCCCTTATCCTACCGAAAAATTAGAAAAAGAACTCAGCAGACCAAATTCGGCTCTAGACTCATATGTTGCATTAGACACAACAAAATCACTTGATACAGAAATAGATCAAGTAGAAAATAAGGATCAAGGTTCAAAGCTAAATGTTCATTTTAATGATATAACTGGTTTAAGAAGTGTTTCACCATTACCTCCGCAAACATTCCTAAGACAAAGATGTGATAGTGCCAATTATTCAACTCAAGTTTCTACATCACACCGGCAACGAAGTGATTTATTCGGTAAAAGTATATTGACCGTCGATTCATTCGGGAAAGAAACTCTTAATGACGTTCTCAATCTAGCTCAATTTATGAAAACAAGCGTAAGTAAAGGACGCATGCTAGATGACATATTACGAGGAAAAGTAATGGCATCAATATTTTATGAAGTAAGTACACGAACTAGTTGTAGTTTTGCTGCTGCAATGCAAAGACTTGGAGGTTCTGTTATTCACACCGATTCTACTAGCTCATCAGCCAAGAAGGGGGAAACTTTAGAAGATAGTGTGGCAGTGATGGCCAGTTATTCGGACGTAGTTGTGCTACGTCACCCAGAACCTGGTGCAGTTGAAGTAAGTTTGTCAATTTAATAAATACGTATCGCAATCGCTTAAGGTTA